>JALIZH010027574.1:0-17110 GCA_030522465.1 Rhipicephalus appendiculatus
AAAACAGGGTTCATGCTGTACTTGCCACGAGACAGGGCAGTAACAACGCTCAGAGAGTCTGTGTACACTACAGACCTTTGTATTTTGTGTTGTACAATGTGCTGAATAACAAGCAGGATACCACACGCTTCAGCCGTGAAGATGCTGGTATGCATGTGCAAGGTTTTGGTATCGGAGAAGTTTTGGCCGTAGGCTGCACAGGATACGGATGTTTGTGTCTTTGAACCATCAGAGAAGAAGGCGGCTGAACGATATTTGTGCTCAAGGGCCAAGAAATGTTGTTCAATTAGCGCATTGGGGCAGGTTTTCCTTTTGAGGTCTTTAAAGGACCAGTCACAAACGACCGGACACTGCTGCCAGGGAGCAACGATTTCAGCGTGGTCACTTTCCTGCAAATCCGCGAAACGAATTCCAAGTTTTTCAACGACTGGTTTTATTGCCACCGGAAACGGTGGTGTGATAGAAGGACGGTTTATGTATAGCTGAGTTGCAGAGACGTCATTCAAGAGTGCTTTGCATGGGTGCTGCTTCAGAGACATGATTCTTATTGCATAGGTGACGCCTAGATATGTGCGCTGATAGTCCAGCGGCCACTGATCCGACTCTGCATAAAGACTTTGTACAGGGCTCGTACGGAATGCTCCAAGCGCCAGGCGTATACCTAAATGGTATACAGGGTCCAATATTTTGAGTGCTGTCTTTGAAGCTGACTGGTATACTATGCAACCATAATCGATGCGCGACAGGACCAGGCTTCTAAATAGAGATATGAGACAATACCTGTCTGTGCCCCACGACTGATGAGATAAAATCTTTAAAAGGTTCATGGTCTGAAGGCATTTTAGCTTCAATTGTTTTATGTGCTGGATGAAGGTGAGCTTAGCATCAAAAACTACGCCGAGGGATTTTTTTGTTCTTTTGCAGTGATTAAGCTTTTGTCCATTCATTAGTATGCAAGGATCAGGGTGTATACCTCTTCGTCTGGAGAACAGCACACAAGTAGTCTTGTCAGTGTTAAACTTAAAACCATTTTCGTCAGCCCATTTCGCAAGGCGGTTAACACCTAACTGTATCTGGCGTTCGCATATAGTCAAGTTACACGATTTGAAGCTGATTTGGATGTCGTCCACATAGACTGAATACGATATCGCAGGTGGCAGAGCAGAGCGAAGAGAGTTCATTTTAACTATAAAAAGTGTGCAGCTCAATACTCCTCCTTGCGGTGCTCCATTTTCTTGAAGAAATGTGCGAGACAATACACTGCCTATTCTTACACGGAACTTTCTTTCAGATAGGTAATCTCGTAAGATGTGTATCAACCTACCACCTATTCCAAAGGACGATAAGTCTTGCAAGATTCCGTATCGCCAGGCCGTATCATAGGCCTTTTCTAGGTCAAAGAACACAGAAAGACAGTATTGGTTGTGTACAAATGCATCACGTATATATGACTCGAGGAGGACAAGATTATCAGTTGTAGACCTAGCTCTTCGAAAGCCAGATTGACAAGGGTCCAATATACCGTTATATTCTAGATAATAGACTAAACGGCGGTTAATCATTTTTTCGAACACTTTGAGTAGGCAGCTTGTGAGTGCAATAGGCCTGTAACTATTCACCGAGGAGGGATCTTTGCCCTGTTTGAGGATTGGTAGGACTATTGCCTCTTTCCAAGCAGAGGGTATCTTGCCAGTATCGAAAATCTTGTTGTAAAGGCCTAAAAGGCAGTTTAGGGTTTCGTCGGGGAGATTTTGAATCATTTCGTAGGTGATTGTGTCAGCACCAGGGGCTGAACTTCCACAAGAACCAAGGGCAAGCTTCAGTTCATGCAGTGTTAGTAGTTGATTGTATCCATCTGATACAGGCTTGTTCGCGCGCAGAGGTACACTTTCAGCTACTCTTTTATGGTGTAGGAACTTGGCGGTATAATTTCCTGAGCTTGATATTTTTTCGAAGTGTTCGCCAAGAGTGTTTGCTTGTTTTTCTATTGTATCGCATGAGTCATTGACCATAGGGAAAGGATTCGGCCGGTTTCCTTTGAGTTTATGGACCCTATTATACACCTTGCTGGCATCTGTATAAAAGATTATTGAGGATATGTAGCGCGTCCAGCTTTCCCTTTTGGCTATACGACGGATACGTCTGCCATTCGCTTTGCAACTTTTGAAGTTTACCAAGTTTTCTACTGTTGGGTAGCGAGAAAAATATCCCCATGCTTTGTTTTGGCGTTTTTTTGCGATTTCACACTCATTATTCCACCATGGTTTCGCATTGACTTTGTTAGCGCTAGACTGAGGTATGCACTTTTTGGCTGAGGTGAGGATATATTCAGAGATATAGTTAGCCATCTCTTCTACATCTAGGTGGTCCACCTCTTCGAGGCGAAGTATGCATAGCTCTCTAAATTTCACCCAGTTTGCACCGCGAAGGTTCCATTTTTTTAGGGTAAGCTGGTCCGTCATGCCATCGTCTTGTTTCTAAAAGAGTAGGGAAATGGTCACTCCCATATGGATTATTAATAACTTTCCAATGTAGGTAAGGTAGAAGTGACGGTGACCCGATGGCTAAATCTATGCATGAGTATGTATTGTGTGTGGTACTGTAGTATGTTGGCTCTGCCTTGTTGAAGAGACAGGCTCCAGATGAGAGAAGAAAATTTTCTATTGCGCGACCTCTCGTATCACATCTAGTATCGCCCCATAACGCACTGTGAGCATTAAAATCTCCAATTAAAACATATGGTTCTGGAAGCTGATCAATCAGCTTTTCAAACTCTATTTTGTCGAACCTTTCGCCGGGGGGTATATAGATGGAGCAAACAGTTATCAGATGATTGAATAAAATAGCCCGAACAGCCACAACCTCGAGAGAGCTTTGTAGGGCAATGTGCTGGCATGGAACGGTCTTTTGCGCAATGATTGCTACACCTCCTGATGAGTTGCCACTATTTCGATCTTTACGAAAAACCACGTATTGATTTAAGAAATTCCTATTAGTTGACTTAAGATGTGTTTCTTGAACACAGAACACTCTTGGCTGATAATCATTTAGTAAGTCTTTGATATCATCTAGGTTATGAAATAGGCCCCTGGCATTCCATTGTAATATTTGTGTGGACATATTGAGGAGAAGATTGTATGGGTTCTGTGTTCAGATGCACGTGTTAAGGATATCTATGTATGTGCACAAGGGAGGTAACCCTTCAGGTTACCGATCCCTTTGGCGGAGCAGTTACGGGATGTTTTCCTTTCTTATTGCGCTCCAAAGAGCGCTGATCTTTGGGCGTCGACGACGCTGGTGTTCGTCCGTCGACCTCCATAGCCTTATCTGAGGCACTGGAAGATCGAGGACCGGGCACCGAGACTTTCGTCTCCTGCCTTGGAGTTCGGATCAGCTTTGGGACCTGTGGAACCAAAGTCTGAGGACCTGTCTTCGAAGTTGATGGCGCAGCAGTAGCGGCTGCCACCTGGGGGGCGGGCGAGGTGACTACCGGGACACTGTTGGTGACCGCGGTAGACTGCCGAGACATTTGTGACGCTGCCCCCCGTCGCGCCACCTCGGCAAAACTGGTGTGATCAAGGTATGAGAGTCGCTTCCTTGCTTCATGAAATGTGATGTTTTCTTTTACTTTTAGGGAAATGATTTCTTTTTCTATCTTCCATTTAGGACATGTTCTGGAGTAGGCTGGATGGCTTCCATCACAGTTCACACAATGTGCGGTTGAGTCGCAAACGTCAGATGTGTGTTCATTGGAACTGCATTTAGCACATGTCTGCTTTCCACGGCAGGTCTGGGATCCGTGCCCGTATCGCTGGCAGTTATAGCACCGCCGAGGATTTGGGATGTACGGCCTCACACGAAGTTTGATGTACCCTGCATCTAGTGTGCTAGGGAGGACACTTGTGTCAAAGGTTAGTATGATGTGCTTGGTGCGGATTTGCTCATTATTTCTACGGATTAGGATTCTTTCCACTTTTATAACATTTTGATCCCGGAGACCGTCTAGAAGTTCTTCATCGCTAAGGTCTAAGAAGTCGTCTTCAGAAATTACGCCACGGCTCGTGTTCATTGTTCGATGTGCAGACATGGTGACTGCTACGTCACCTATGCATTTTAAGTCATTCATTTTCTCAAATTGGTCTTTGTCTTTCAGTTGAAGAAGTAGGTCACCGTTGCTCATCTTTGTGGCCTTGTAGCCTGGTCCGATTGTATTTCCGAGGCATTTCGCTACCAAGAAAGGGGACAATTTGCGAGCACTTGTGCTGCCCTCACTATGAATTACGTGGTACTTTGGAAAGTTGTCACTGTTCTTTTGGAAAAAAAATTGAAAAGTTGCTTCGGTGCGCCCTCTTTTCTGAGGGCGATCGTCGACAAAAGAAGCCTGTTTAGCCATAAGAGAAGTGAATGTGTTCGGCAACAGCGCCAACCACCCACCAAGGAGCCCAACAAGGGGACGCGGCTAAACTTGAAAAGTTCGCACAACGCCAGTAGTACGCTATCACTATAACCAAATATGTGTAGCCAAGGTTGGGCACCCACACAAGGTTAACCCTCGCCGCCTGGAAAATTGGAAGTGAATAGAAGAGAGAAGAGGACAGGAAAGAATAAAAGAGAGAGAGAAAGACGAAGATGTAGGGAGAGAAGGAGACAGGAAGAGGCGACTGCCGATTTCCCCTGGGTGGGTCAGCCCAGGGGTGCCGTCTACGTGAAGCACGGGCCAAAGGGGTGTGTTGCCTCCGCCGGGGGGCCTTAAAGGTCCAATCACCCGGCGTCGGCTCAACCCCCAGGATCCCCTTTTCCCCGGACACGGCTACGCCACGCACGGCTAGGCGTGGGAGGATGTCGAAACCCCCCCGTTGGCTCGGGTCCGTGGTGTCGCCACACACCAAACGCCTGCTCGCGCAGACGCCCCTGCGGGGGCGTAGTGGGTGCATAGCAAGTTCGAAAACATTTCCCACATTTGCCGCGCATAATTTCTCCTGGTTTAAACCATACTACCCATTACATAGTATGCACTAAGTGATTGAAGTACGCAGTAGGGACGGGATATTGCTATCGCGTTCAACTCTTGAAGGCAAAGCTTAAAGGTCCCCCAATTTTTTATGCTTCGTTTTGCATTCCTGTTTCTCCAATGAGGCAGGTCGGGAATAGTGAAAACTTGCTTGTTCAGCGCCCTACACAAGTCTTGTCCTAAGCGTATGGGCGAAAGTTTCAACGAACAAATCGGCCGTCTTCGCTCCGCGGGTTACCCTGCGCATGTGCTTGTCAGCGTAGCGGAGGGCCTCCTCAAGTTTAACTCGTCAAAAAAAATAAAAAATTCGGCAGATCCCAAGTACCGTGAGAATCGATGTTTTGCGAAGCATGCGGAGGTAAGGTGACTGGGTTGTAATTTTTTTATTGAGTGAAACGTTACGAAATGACGCTAAAAATATCTACAAAGGTTAGACGCACAGACATACGTTAAGCAGTCGCATATGTTTATATAACCAGTTGTTTACAGTTGTGTAACGATGCCTATAGAAACATGGGCATTACTAACACCAGAAGCCGTAAGCTCATATGTAGCGCTTGTGCTTGCGAGGATGGTAGCCCTGGCTAGTGCTACGTAAACCAACTACAGTGGATAAAAGTGACGTTAAGCCGACATGACTCCTTCACCATAGGAGTACATATGTAATGTTTTTAAAATTTGATAGCCAGCACTGCAACGACAATTGACGTTTCACCAACATTACGCCTGCATAGGGTTTTTTCCAATGTAGTTCCGAGACCTGGTGTGGCGCTGTGGTAGAATACTTGATTGCCACGCAGATTGCTTGGGTTCGATTCCTGCTGGGACCCTAATATTTATTATTTGCATTCGGTGGGTCAACGCTACTGACGTCAGTTTTTCTTAACGTTCTCGCATTTAAATTTCTAATGTCTGTCCTCGCCGTTACTGGTAGATATAAATTGTCAAACACCTGTGGCGCATACCCGCTTACCGCGGCCCGTGGTATACGGGTATGAGCCATACGTGTCTGGAGAAATGAGTTTGACGACGTACGCGAGGGGATTTTCATGTTAGTGAAGTCACCACCAGCCAGACATATTCCTCAAATCCTCTTACCCTCCCATATTAATTTTGGCTGACCTCAAGTTATGGAGGCAATCACGAAAGCGTCCAGACGTAAGCGGCTAGGTAGATAGATAGATAGATAGATACGTAGATAGAAACGCCCAAAGTGCTTGTAGTACGCATAGAAATGCTTCGCATTTAAAAAAAAGACTCCAGCCAGCCAGCTCCCAGTTGATACGAGAAAACTCGCAGTCATACCGTATATCCACTGGTTATCACACCGACTAAAGAAGACGTGGCCCCCGTTGAAGCGGCTGACCTGTCATATTGCCGGTGTGACTGTCAAGCGTTCCATGCGGTGGACACTAATCAGCAGCTTCTTTGCATACAAAATAATTTGGTCAGCTTTCACTACTTCCGCAAGGCAAGTGCCTTCAGAGGACATCAGTCTCAGTTGGCTCGGTCTGCTTAGGAGTGAGGACCGTGTCAGCTCGGTGTCAATTATGATGGCATAATTACCTACGTCTGCAATGTTTTAATTGACATGACATTAATTAATTAAAGTTTATTTATCAATTAATTAATAGTGCGCAGTTTATTAGCATAATCGTAATTAGCACAATATTTGAGTAAGGTCCTAATTAGCGTCGTGTTAGTTACCATGGTCTTAATTAGCTCTGTCCTAGTTTTACACGGCGTCATTAGCATGATCTCAGTAATATAAGGCTAAGTTAGCTCGGTCTTAGCATGACCTGGCTTAATTGGCTTGTTCACAGCTAGTGTTGGCCTTATTTGGCTAGGTATACCGCCAAGCCAATTAGCTAATCAGCCGGGCGCACTCTTGGGGAGCGAGCACACAATGAAGAAGGGAACTAATAGGGCGCGCGCCGGTCGCGCAATGCGCTAGAATGTACAGGCCGACCATGATGATTATGCAGATGGCCTCGGCGATTAGCTCCGACCGCGGTGTTGTAAGGCGCTCGGCCGAAACTTATCTCACGGGCCATGGTGCTGATTATTCTAAATATTATCATCATCATCATCATTGCATACATTCATACATGAAGTTAAAAATTTCATATTGTATAACTAGGTTGTCAACAGTAATTATTTCCAATGTAAACATGTGTACATAACTCCAACATGTTGGTAATTTAGATTTGTATTCTATGACGTGTATATTTGCATCTAAAACTACGCACTCGTTGTATAGCATTGAAGGTGTTTTTTTGTCTTGTTTTCCAGTACGTTCACTATTCACTTCCGTTTGCGTTGTGTAATTTTGATATGCTGTGTAATTTATTATTCCTATGTTATTTTTAACCGAGGGCGCCGTGCAGTCGCTCGACTTTGGTACCCTCCTGTGCATACTACTAAACATGAACCTTTCTATATTGAGTGAATACTAAACTGCAGACATTACACGCTTAAAAATAAGCTTAAACGGTCCGTACCTCTATAAAATATCTTTAGTAAACGGTTCTGACACTCTTAATGCATGGTTCCACTTCTGCACTCAGTGGAATGACAAGGAAACGAAAGAAGGTACCTCTGGTTTGAACACACCAGCTATTTTGTCGACCACCCTTGACGTGACGCCGCGTCCAATCGTAACCAATGAAACGCAGAGCGCGATGAGGGATGGATTTGACCTTTTCGTACTGTTGCCGAGTTCCGCCAAACTCGGTCCATCCTGCATAGCACCCCCGTTCTGTAATCACAATCGGTGATATTGCAGCAACTGTCAACCACTGCGAAGATCTTGTACATGTGGGAGCTGCAAGTGTACAATTCTAAACGTGTCTTCCAATAATTGATTGAACCATATTTTTGACAGCCCATTGATCAAGCTAATTAGTAACCTGACTGTCACTGCTGTGTAGCAACGTATCGTTGCCACTGACAGGTTCATGCGAAGTGCTTAATTTTAACTTCTGTGGGAAACTAGGCACTCATTAGAGGCGTGAAAGATGACATAGTTCGTGATGATTTGTTGCACGCGCGACGTTTGCACGCACAGTCCTTGCACCGTCAGCAACGTATCGCTACAAGTCTTCACGCCAAAACAAATTATGTGCCGTGCATTCAGCACTACTTCGCCTTCAATTAGGCACCGAAGCCTTGGTTCCACGGCTACGAGGTGGCGCATGATATCTTAGCGACAGCTCCTTGGAGAACGGCAGAGTCATAACATCGTCTGCGCTGCACCGACCGACCTCCGCAGCGCGTGACGTTCCGACAGTTTGCAGAAACGAGCAGACGACGAGACTGGCCGAGCCTTGCGATAGT
Source organism: Rhipicephalus appendiculatus (assembly GCA_030522465.1). Lineage (NCBI taxonomy): Eukaryota > Metazoa > Arthropoda > Arachnida > Ixodida > Ixodidae > Rhipicephalus > Rhipicephalus appendiculatus. The sequence continues at coordinate 8,348 of JALIZH010027574.1, forward strand.
TTCGATTCGGGATCGCGATAACGTTTGTGGCCATCTCCTTTTCAGTATCAGCCTCTTCTCATCGTCCAGACGAAATATTTCTCAACACTGTAACCAGACGAAGTTCACGACAGGTATTAATGTTCAGTAAAGTTGAGACCTTTACCGCCTAACATCGTTTTCGGTTATGGAAACCGCAGACACAACGCCACGTAGCTGCTATAAGGGAAAACACATGCCGGAAAGCGTGCGCTTGCTTTAGCAGACTATTCAGAAACAATGCGCGCAAGATTGGCAGTCTGGGCCGTACTACCGTGCCCGTCCTTTCCGGGCGTGATGGCGTCAAAGTTTACGAGTAAGCGCATGTGCTGCGTTCTGCAGTGCGCAAATAGAGCGGTGTGCAACGAAGTAAGTATGCATACTTTCACGCAGGATTCCTTACGCAAGAAGGAATGAAAGTCAAGCTGAGAATGGGAAAGCCTTTAACGCCGCCAATGAGGGTGTGCAGCGCGCATTTCACCTCGAGTGACGAGTTCTATCCAGGTAACGGAAACGGAATTTATTGGTCGTTTTTGTAGAGTGGCAGCCACTCAGTGGGCCTCTGCTGGGGCAGCGCCAGGATAATTTTCCTGAGAGGGGGGCACTCAAGACAGGTGAATTCCTTCGGGAGGGGGGGGGGGGGGGTGAAGGCAGTCCGGGAACTTATGAGTTGTGGTTTGACTATGCATGCTTGCTGTTGGCGGACTAGAAGGGCGAAGCAAATTGTGAGAAGAGGGTGCCCCCCCCCCCCCCCCCCTGGCATTGCCCCTGACACTCTCGGATTTCGCAAATGTCTTGCTCAAGACATGCATTCCGAGAGATCACATAAAAAAATCATTCAGCTAGACGAGTTGCAGAACCAGAAGTAATTATCCGCATTCTTTTGGGGTACATTCATCATTATCAATTAATTAGCAGAATCATTTCAAGCTACTCTAATAACAGCGTGCGTGTTTTTTTTTCTTTAGTTCACGATGCCTGGTCTGACAAGAGCATCTTGATTTAAAGATTGTGTTCTGTAACAATTTATTGACATTTGTCTTTAAAGCTGTCTGTCTTTACCCTTGCAGACACCCAGACGCAGGTGGAAGATAAAAAAAATTGGCCGCGTATATGCGTGCTTCGCTGCAAATGTCGTCGAAAGACGATAGTCTTGTGCCGACTGCACTGCATGAGCGGCATGAGTACCACAATTTAATAGCTAGGCTAGCCGCTGGGCTCGTTTTTCGGACGTTTTCCGGGCACGCTTAGACGGACGCCGGCGTTTCTCCGCTGAAATTTGGTCGTCGGTCTTTTCTCTGCGTTCTCTGATCATGTCTTGTAGAGTGGGTCGTATTTCATCAAGCGGCCATATATGTTTTGCCTTGCCTGAGACAGCGCTCTTCTACGATGAATCAGCCGCATGTGGCTGGCATTGATAAAACAGAAGAGGACGCCATCTACAGCGCTACCGGGGAACATTGGCTTGTGTTGAACTATGCTGCTGCCAGGTGGCAGCACCACAGCGTGGAAGTTAAATCACTGGGCGGAGACTTGTTTTGTACACAGTGGCGCATTTTCAGCGCCGCGTAATAAACACTAGGATCTTTATAATTACGTATCCATAGATTTTGTTTTAAAGGAACACTGTGAATAGTACTAAGGTATTGATGTTGTGCCTCAGGTATGCGTAATATTTGATTTTTAATTGCCCACGCTCACCACTTTGAACACATGCTTTTCGGTCAAGATTGGAGGTCGTAACGCAAGGGGTTAAACTTTGGCCAGCTAGCCGAATCGTGCGACGTGCCGACAAACAGAGAAACAGACAGACAGACAGACCAAAATTTCTTCGTTTAGGTATCCCAAGAAAGACTATCGTCTTTAAAAAGGCTGCGTCACACAGCTGTACTTTCACAGAAGCTACCAAAGAGAAGCCATGACCAACAGACCTCAACAGAGAGCAGGCAGAAGCATCTCGTGCTGCACAGGCATCTGCAAGAAGCTGCCGGGGTATGCTGTTCGCAGTTTCTTTCTTGTGTGACCACATTTTGGTGATTGTAAAGTATCTGTTGTCCTTTTTCATAACAGTTTTTTTTTTCAAATGAAATGTGCATTGCCAACTTAAACTCTCTCAAAGGCATTCTCTCCTTTATGAGCCCTAGTTCCGGTTTCATGTGCCCACCTGAACTTTGCACACTTGCCTTTTGAAGCGTGTTTTACAGCCAGTAAGCATCATTGCCAATCGTACTTTTCAAACCACTGCTGAATCAGCTAGGTTTTAGGGTATGGTACATGCAGAAAGACAAGGAGCTCAATGATGCAGCAACTTTGCAACAAGCTTTTTCAGTCACTCTGCAGCCGTAAAGAAAGTGGAGCACTCCCCCACATATGCTTGTAACAGTCAAGATAGATCATCAGGGCAGTCCCGCTGTTGGAGAAATGTAAGAAGCTGCGTCTTGTAAGTGCACACGTTTTGATAACGACAGGCACTTCGTATCCTGCTACAGAAGGAGATCTGGCGCTCAGCGTTCCCAGTTTCGTCTCTCCCGTGTAATCAGGGAAGCGCGATACTGCTTATATTTGGTAACAAACACACAGCAGTATGCGGCAAGACATGGTCATGGCTCAGAATAATTCCTCTCTGAACTGTTGTGAACGGGTACTAGTGCAGATACTCCTACCTTCTTAGTGCTTGCAGATGGTAGCCCTGAAAAGGCTCACGCAGTTTTCGTAAGAAATGTTTCTTGAGGGAAATTTTAGCTGTGACTACTGTAGCGAATGATTTTTAATACCTCTATTGAAAATCCTGGGCTGGTGGATGCTGCAATCGTTGCTGGATAGGGTGGAAACAATAGTGGATGTGGTAGAAATAATGGTGGATAAGCTGGAAGCTGTGGTGGTCATAATGGCCGATGATGGCGAGAGTGGAAAAAAATGGTGGCAGATGGTGGTGGTGGTGGCGAGCCCATGATGGCGACAGTGGAAAATACCGGCTGATGGTGGCGATGCAAAATATGTTTTGGTGGATGGCTTGGTGAACAAGCTGGATGACGGTGGCATGAAGGAAGCATAGTGGACGATGGTGGCATGAAGGAAATGCACGTGGCGCAGTATGTGAAATCACCGTTATTTTTAACGTCTCTCTTTCGAATGTGCAGACAAATGCGTTTACAGTCCAAAGAAGCTAACGCCGATCACTGCGCTTTCAACCAGGCTTTTAACGCGATAGCGTTAAAGAGCTCGTTTCGCAGAAATTGCGGCGTCGGTGTCGGCGTCGTTGGTTGTGAGCGAAAAATCATCATCTTGTCTGTGACCGGAAAATCGAGAGATTGAAATAAAATAAATAATAAAAATTTCCGGGTCCGAGTGAGGATCGAACCCGGGTCGTCTGCGTGGCAAGCAGGTGTTCTACCACACAGCCACGCCTCTGGTTGCAAATGCAGTGAAAATAACTTCCTCTGCTTGGAAATGCAGTGAAAATAACTTTCATGCTTCGCAAACGCAAGCGTCCTTTATATATGCGTCGCAATGTAACATGTAATATCCCAGGAATATTGCGTGGTACAAGCGTACATTGCCATCGGGCGTCAGAATATGTGACTATCATACCGATTTCGTAGTTTAAAGCCGGCCACCCATTACAAACGGCACACACCTTACTGCGCGTATTCCCTTAACACCACGTAGTGGGTGCACAGCAAATATGCACTAAGTGGTTGAAGTAGGCACTCGGGACAGACTTTCGCTATCGCGTTCAACTCTTAAACGCGAAAATTAAGGGTCCCCCAATTTGTTTTATTCATGCGGTGTCCATACTGCCTCAATTTTTGTGGAGCGCAGCATCCGTGAATGTTTACATTTTGTGCACGTACTTATATCGCTTTGTGGCGCTGTATTGTGATGTTTACACGTTTAGAGGTGTCGGTGTGAACAGCGACAGCAAGTGTGCCACATCGCCGCGCAATTGTAGAACTAAATGAAACCTTCTAACGGGTAGACCAGAAAATAGCCGACACTTGATATTGTCACGCTAGGAACGCAACGCTGGAAATTTTTTGCACACTAATTACCTCAGCTGCACTTTAAGGTAACAGTGAAAGTGCGTGCGAAGCTAAAATACACGATGTGTTACCTTCGGCATGCGTCGAGATAAGCTCCTCGAAGTATCACTTCCATCATCCAATTCTACCACCATGATTTCCACCGACGTTTAGGCCTAGCGTACCGACCGAGTCCGTCTACGTGTGATCGGCGCTTCTCAGTTTCAGGATACACAATTCCGACCAGTACGAATGACCTTACAGCACAGCTGTGTCATCGGTTAACCTAACTGAAGCATTTTTCTTGTGTACGGCGTCCGCACAAGAAGCGATGAGCATCGATGCGACGCGCTTCCAGCAAACGCCTCTGGTTACCGATAGACGTCAGACTCTGGAGTTTTGCAGACACTTAGCGCCACCTGTCGGAGAAGTTATGGGTAGTGCAAAGTCCGGCTCCCTTGCAGTTTGCTGTGCAACCACATGCAACTAGCGAGTTGGAAACAACAATTAACCTAAATATTTGGTGTGTTGGCGCATTGAGCACTCAGAAAAAGAGTTACTAATTTCTCTCCGCTGGTCGGACGCGCAACCTAACCGCCATGAAGTGCGTGACAGAACGACGGCGAAAACAAGAGCAGACGCAACAGCTCCGCGCGCTACGAAGAAAGGCCAGAAAGGCTTCAGTCGACGCTACTGTTGCGTTGTGAATTGCCCCGGACGCAAAGCATTTCAGTTTTACCGATTTCCGTAGCTGTTGCACGAAGCAGAACGGCGAGAGCTCTGGATACGGGCCGTTGCAAACGTGTTGGGTAAGCTAATTACTCGCGTTCTCCACAGCCGGTCGCATAGGAAAGTGTGATAATGTGGGTCTCATGTTAGTGTTTTCAGTAGCCTTGACGTAGAACCGTGGTAACCTTGACTATGAAGCTCAGCAGAGCCTCAGACCGCGGTGCGCACTGTGCAGCAGTTAAATGAAGGGTGAAGCGCGCGATAAACATCGCGCACTCCGCGACCGCCCATAATCTGAACTGGTCGTCATCACACAGCATCGCGCACGTACGCATTGAAGGTTCACAGTTCCGGCTTTAACTAGCAAATGCTAACACGTGCGTCATACGAGTAAATCGCGAAACGGTGGTCGTGACCACTGTCAGGTTTTTCTTGCCCGTGGTGTCCGCGTTTGCCGGAGCTATCTCGGAGGCCTCGGTGGTGTATACCGAGAAAGTGGACACGCACGTATCCCCATTTGCAGTATATACAAACGGAAGACAACCGTCAACAGAACATTCGAGGATGCGTAATAAAACAGTTCAGCGTACTGGAAGCGAGAGATGGATGGAGAATGCAGCTGCAAATGCGAAAATCGCCGCAAATATTCGTGCCTCATAACGCGAGCTTTGTACCACTGATCGTAAGAAACATTGCTCGTGTATGTACTTCATCGCTTTGACATTATGTGTATGACCAAATTTAACGCATTTAGGCGTTACAGAACGCACGTCGGAGTGCCTCTAACTCGATGTCATGTGATGCTCGCTTGAAGTTGCGAGTTGCAGCACGCCGAATAACTGAAACATCTTTTGCATTGTACCCACAGATCGCTTTTATGAGCTTCCTACTTTTCTGTAGCGAGGGTAGATTGACGGAAGAAGCTTTGTAGGTCCTTAAGTTAAAGGAAACCGCGCCTCCACACCAACGAAAGAGAGGGGGGTTATATAGTGGCCTATTCACATCCGCTTGCGGGCGGCTTTCTTTGTACTACCCAGTTATGGCCAGGGCGGCGATGAGAGCGCTGGTGGCGGCGTTTTTCGCAGCGCCGCCTGGGCAGAGTCTGACGTCTATACGCGATGCGCAGCGGTTATAGGGGCGCCACTGAAAGCCGCGTAGCGGCGGCCGTCGGAAACGCGCGCGGGTCGCGTAGCAGACGCCTCCTTTCACTGCAAGCATGACGGAAGTGCGCGCGTGCGATTTGCCACTTGTGCGCGTCCCAAACGATTACTTTTGCGGTGATAGTGTGCGCAAAGGAGCCGCAGTTTATAATAGTGAACGAACGCGTGAACCAACGTTTTTTCTCGACACAGTAGCTTCGTTTACGTGTCATGTGTCTATATAGTAGATGTTGAGGGAGCGCTGTCGCACCGGCGCATGGATTTCACGGGTGCGGCCACGCGAAGGGTCAGCGTTGGTAAAACTTTGAAACCAGCACGATAAACTTGTGAAAAAATATCTCGGCAGCTTGCGCTAGTGACGCGAGACTGAGTCACTGCGGAGCTGGTGGTCACCTAGCTTGTTATACCAGCTTGGTAACGTATTTACCAACGTATTTACCAAGCTATTACCAAGTGTTGAAAAAATGGCGTTAGGTTCTACGTGATAATACGTGGTGTTAGCGGGAACATGGCACGTGAGTAGATACGTTAATTACGTGATTCTTGCGAGAACGTTTCACGTGATTAGTTACGTGACTTTCACATGATTAGTTACGAACCAACATATACTCACCAATTACATGCTAAAGAAAACATAGCAACCAGTAGCTAGCACCACCAGCAAGAATAAAGAAAAGAAAACACGTCAGTTTCATAATCAGCTCCACTCAGGCGTGCGCAGGGTTCCCCATCAAGGGGGGGGGGGGGCAAAGGATCATCGCAGCGCCCCAGGCCCCACCAAGTCAATGCATGGGGGCAGATTTTGCGCCCCCCCCCCCCCCCCCCTCTTAGGCGAATAAGAAAGCCCCCCCCCCCCCCCCCTTCCCGTGCGCACGCCTATGGCCCCACTCATAACACAGCTTCTGTAAAGCGAATGAGCATTAGTGGGGTGCATTAAGGGTTTCCTATTAGCATGAAGTCATGTTACGAGGCATTCAAAAGGAGGTTGAATCGGTTGAATGTCCTGTCAAAAGCCTTCAATGCGCACAGGTGTCATGTTTTATAGCCAATATGCATATAGTTGAGGTGAGCGCACAGCGAACATTCTGCACTGGTGATCACATTCCAGTGCCATCAATAGGTAGAATGCAGCCGATTTCGGGCAGCATACGTGTGATTTCAGGGCGCTTTTGTAAAGGAGCCGTTACCTGCCCCACATTCTCTGGCATTGCGCTTCGCGCCATTCGTTTTTCAAGAGAGCCTAGGCATCGCGTCTTATCAGTAATAACAACCTCATGTGTATTGTAGCGTCTACAATGCAGGCGAGGCGACCAAGTGTAAACGTAGCAGCGTTCGCTGAAGACGTAGCGACATAAATGGAGAAATAAAAACACGGTAACCGTTCCAACACTGCCGTAAACAAAGCGCGATTGCGTACCTTTTTCGGACAGCCGCAATCAACCACCGCCGTCGCTATCGCTCATGAAATAGCACCGGAAACCTGTAGAAGTGCGTTCCTGGCGATTTTTTGTATGCGTTTGAGCAGCCGACAACGCAGCAGTTATTTTTCGGCGTCGCTGAAGCCCGACAGAGTCGTTAAATCACGATAAAAACACATCCATCCGTGCACTCGCGTACACACTCGCGGGAAGACTGCTCGCCCGGACCCGAGAGCGCTTCCGAGCCGTGGCGGCAGATGGCGTCGTCGGCGCTTTGCGCATCGCCTATAGCCGCCGCTCAAACTCGCCGGCACTTCTCTGGCTCGTATGCGAGAACACAGATTTGTCAATTCGTACGCCTTACTGCACCAGCATGGTGACATATTTTTCCCGCGCACTGGATTCGTTTTTGGCCAAGCCGTTATGTAGGTGTACCTAACGATAGAGCCACACAGATCAGTGCGCTGGCACGGCCGCGCTGTACGTTGCGCGAAAAAACATCACAGTACTCAATCAATTGTACGCGCGTATTTATCGAATGAGTTTAGAGTCGACACGAAGCCTCTGCACATGTCGCCCTTTGGAAAGAGCGAGAAACGGATATTAAACTTGGCAGTAACAGCGGCGGGTGGATATTTTTTGGAGTTACGTCGTGATATGCAAAAAAAAAAATTAGCGCTGTTGCCATTATCGACAAGTCATTCGTTACTGGCAACCCTTTTCTTGTGTTTAATAAATATGCGAATTTTAGTAGTAGGTGAAGATCGTGTGTCTCAAGTACGCGACATAGAACGCTGAAGTTAAAAGATGAGTTAGTGTGATGACTAGTCGTTCTGCAAAACGCCAAACATGTTTAAGTTTCTTCAACGAAATATCACAATACATGCAAACTGATAGATGTTTGGTTATGTTGGGAGACTTTAATTGTGTTTTGGACCCGGATGATCGTTCGCGTGAGCGATCTTGGGGAAGCTAAGAGCGTAGTGTATCTGAGAGGGGCCATAGAAAAAGCCCTCGTCGAGGACATTGCATACTATGCGAATAGAGGACATTACCGGCATTATGCGCATTTTCAGGGTGATAGCCATGCAAGGTTAGACAGAGCTTATTTGTCTCAAGAAATTGCTCCAATGTGTGACGATTACAAGGTGCTGAACATAAAATTTATTGACCATTGTTTGGTTGCCTTCACTATTGGGAAAAAGATCCTCATAAAACCTAGAATGAAGTGGGAGACGTGGAAATTCAACGCGAAGCTCATAAAGGATGATACATTTATAAAAAAAGGTGACAACAGAAATTGCTAAAACAAAGCGAAACTGTCAAAGAGGATGGGGAGAGCGATGGGAGGGGGTTTAAGGAAGCCCTTAAAATGAGCGCCATAGAAAGAGCTGTAGAAATACGTTTCGAAGAGCG
>JALIZH010027575.1:0-26649 GCA_030522465.1 Rhipicephalus appendiculatus
ACGGTTCCCTTTAGCGGAAGATGGTGTAATTTTTTATCTCTCCGCTCTCACTCCCTCTCCCATAGCAACAGCTGTGGGCGCGCGCGCTTATCCTCGCCCCTAGCAACCGGAGCAGGTGGTGCGGGCGGAGTAGCGGAGAGTGACAACAGAGAGGAGGAGCGCGCTCTGGTGTGTGTGAGGGCGCTCGCATCGCGGAAGCTCGGCGGAGCTCCCGCGTGTGTGTGGAGAGTGCAGCAGAGGGTAGGTGCAGTGTTTTCGCCGCCTCCTTCTTCGCCGTTCGCTCTCTCTCTCCTACCTGCGCCCCACACTCCCGTCCGCTCGCTCGCACGTATATATAAATGGAGTGAAGCGCGCGCGAAATGCATTCGCATTTCCTCACGATTCCCTTCGGGGAGGTGGGGGGCATTTTTCTTTTTCAACCAAGAAACTCGCTAGCAGACGCTGCCTGCGTCGGCGTCGCAAGGTGAGAGAGGGGGGGAGCGTAGGAGAGGACAGAGAGGGGGACGCGCATGCGCAGTGGGAGTGTGGACGCCGCGGGCAGGGATGCTTAGAGGAGAGAGGGGGGAGCGTACGAGGGGAGAAAGGAGGGAGGGCGCATGCGCAGTGAGGGGTGTGGTTGCAGCGGGGAGGGATTCCTAGAGGAGAGAGAGAGGGAAAGGATGTTTTTTATTTATTTATTTTTTTGAAAGAGTGTGCGCATGCGCAGTAAGGGTGTTCACGCCGCACACCACCACCACCACCCCCGGATTAAGCTTCGCCATAAGATGCTTCACATCTAAAAGCACAATAAAACTTGAATATCTACATTTTGCGTATTTACATGGCGTTTCTGCCGACACCAATCGACACATCAGCCTACCAAAACCAGGCAGGCCGAAAGATAACTTTTACGCGTCTGTTGGAGACCAACACAAAACGGCAAGACCAGTGCCGAAGGAATTCCTCTTCACCAAGAAAGAAGAGGCAGAACTAAGTTCCGGAAACTCTACATTGTAAAGACGGAATGGACAGGTTCTGCTCGCTTTACATTATCTTGTAAAGCCTCCATTCTAACTTTAGTTACAAAGGTGGTGTTTTCCCAGTTTTTGCATTTATATGGTGGAAGCAACTGTACCATAACTATTAGACATAATTTTCTTCGCACCTTGTTCATTTCTTTTAAGCAAAGATCTCGAGTAATGAGATCAAATACTCGTCGCCAAAGTTCAGCGTGCACATTTCGTAATCAATATTAACGATCTCGCCCAACGTTCAGTTCTACTGCCAAACTGTACCTACCTAACTTGACCATGGCCGCTCGATAAAAAAAAACAAAAAAAAAAGAAAAAAAAAGAAAAAAAGAAAAGAAAAAGCGGCCGTGGCTTCACCATGTAAAAATGTTAGATGAGAGCAAGGAGGTTTTTTTTAACCTCCTTGGCTGTGGTACACGTCGACTATGAGGTACACCCGTAATTAGTCGCCACACTTACACTTTCTATCATTCCTTTGCCCCACAGACGTCCAAAGACTGCAACCACCTTCCCTCCGACATCATTTCCATTTGAAACGATGACTTGTTTCGTTCCACCTTTCAGAATTATTTATTCGATGAAGCGTAATGTGTATACTGTAACTGTTTTTTTACCATATTTCTCATCGTGCCTGTATTTTAAATCAGTTCTATCCTTAGCAGCGTATTTTGTTATTGATGTACTCTCGTAGAAAGGAAGAGGAAAAGGAAGGAAAGGCAGGAAGGTCAACCAGACGCAAGTCTGGTTCGCTATCCTACGCTGGGGGAAGGGGAATGAGGGATTAAAAGATAGATAGAAAGAAAAGAGCGTACAAAAGGCACTGCTGCGTTCCATAGTACTAAGCGCAGGATCTCTGGCGCATGACGTAGCACTGTAGGTAGACGAGTAATGGTGCCTACTGAAGGCTTGCGAGTACTGGACGTAGACCATCCAGCACCCGTTTTACGGACTGCGCGTATGGTGATTTGAGCTTGCCGACGATCATGGAAATAGTGTCCGGGAGTGACTGAAGAACTATGACGATTGCTTTGTCTTCGTCAGGCAACTGGTCCTTCGTTGATTCAGTGTGCACTTTTGCCGACGTGCACAGTGACTCTGCATGTCGCTGCGACTTCGGCAACGAAGGCCAAGCTGCGTCAGAGGTGTCCATGCCTTCCCCTAGGGTTGTCGTTTACGCCGGCCGTCACGCATCCGTGGCACTGTGGCTTCGGTATTGTAGGCCAAGTGAGATTCGTACCGGCCGTGAAGGGTCCGGTTGACAAGGTAGCCAGTGAAGCAGGGTCGTATTGATGTATTGTCCCTGTGATGTTATTTTTATTTAATTTTTTGTGGTTATTTTCATGCACCCCACTCCCCCTCTGTAAATGTGCCATTGAGGATAAAATAAATAAAATAAAAAAACTCAAGATGAGGGTGCCTCAGAAAACTCTGAGCTGGAGCGTGGTGCTCTAAAAGATCTAGGCGAACACATTCAGAGCGCTCAATTTCGACGAGCCGAACGTGACGCACGTCGCCAGAGCGCACTGAAGTGCTCACGACCACTAGATTGTAACATAAGGGATGCGTAATCGCAGCGTTTTATTGTAGGTTGCGGCCTTCCCTAGGACGCCCGTTGCGGGCGGCATCGGCAAGGCGTGTTCTCTCCAGCGTTCTTCTGCGGCACCTTGAAACACGCACCGCGTGTTTCAAGGTGCCGCAGAAGACGCATGTGTGGTACCGAGACGCATGTGTGTTATAAAATTTTCGCAAAGCCGGAATTCTTTTGATGTGTACATTCCTCCGTGTCGGCTTCATAACTTGCCCTGGAGATGGTTTGTATTGTACCCTGACAAAATTCGACGTGGCCTTCATAAAATGTTAGCTAGGAAGCCATAGAAAGCCTCCATAGAAAGTGCTCATAGAAAAAAAAAAGAAAGCAAGCTTAATATGGCTCAACGCACTGGTTTGTCAACCATCTCGTGTATTATGTACTTCCTTGTGGCACCGCGTGCCCTGGCAAAGCTTATGTATACAGAACAGAACAGAAACTCTAGCACACACGGTCATATTTTACATGCTATTTCAGGCGTTAGCAGGATCTCGTCTTCAAGTTATATAAGATTTTTTTTTTTGCTATCAGCGCACCCCTTGTTTCTGTGGACAAAGCCTGAACACGAAGAAAGAAAACAGCCAGAGAAAAGTGGTAATTTGATGAAACGGTTGAGCGCGAGCAAAGAGCCAGAGAGTGACGATAACAAGGTTAGCAGTTCCCGAGGTGTTCGCCTGCACTGTCGCCGTTCGTGGAAAGGTGAGGTTCCCTTGCGCACAAAAGGTGCACAAAGGAGGAGGAGGACTGACAGCAAGCGATGGTTCCGATCTCAGTGAACGCTGAACACGAAGAAGTCTGAAATAGCTTAACTGTCTCAGCACACATGTAACTCGGGTTTCCCGTACCTTACTGACGCTCTCAGTGAAACATTGACCTTGGAGGCCTTATGCTTTGCACGAAACCACGAGTTCGAAGAGCAGCCACGGTGGCTGCAATGCAGTGGAAGCCCTGCGAAAATCGCCCGTATTCCCAGCTCCGAGTGTGTCAAAGGTTATATTATATGTTGTAAAAGAAGAAAAAAAAGAACCATCAGTCTGCATTTGTTGGATGCATAGGTCGGTGAACTCACTCACGAGTGGACTCACTCGGACTCACTAAGACTCAGGTCGAGCAGCGAGTGAGGTAGTCCAGGTGAGTAATGTTTTCGTGAGTTTGAGTACGCGTGAGTCCGGTTGAAGAAAATTTTCGTGTGTGAGCCCAAATGTGTCCGGCTCAGGAAAATTTTAGTGAGTCTGAGTCCGAGTGAGTCCAAAGCGCAAGATATATTTCTTGAGTGAGTCTGAGTTGTTCCACTTTTTTGAGTCTGAGTTGTTCTACTTGAGTGAGTTGTTCCACTTTTTTTTTGCCGACCTATGGTCCTATCCACTCATTTTCAGCATTACTATCAGCCTTATCTGGATCCACGTTTACACTCACGCCTGCATGTATTCCAAAGCAGTGTCATTCATACACCATTTCAATGTTTATTGATCAGAGGCGTGAATTACGAAGGAGGGTGCCTTGACCCCCCCCCCCCCCCCTCACCAACTCCTCAAGAAAGAGAAGTTCTTGATAAATATATCGTATGTTGTCATCTTTTTCAAGAATAATATCCTTACTCGTTTGCAACCAGTCATAACTCGTATTCCAAGGTACTATATGAAATCGCGCGAAGAAGAGCACCGATTACGTAAGATATTGGTGTTAAACAGCCTTGACACCATGGTCTCAACAAGTTCATTCTAGGCGAACGGACTCATGAGTCGACTCACTCGGACTCACTCAGACTCAGATCGAGCCGTGAGTCTGACTGTGAGTGAGTCCGGGTGAGTAATATTTTGTGAGCTTGAGTCCGAGTGAGTCCGTTTGAAGAACATTTTTGTGAGTGTGAGTCCGAGTGATACTGGCTCAGGAACATTTTGGTGAGTCTGAGTCCGAGTTAGCCCTAAGCGCAAAATACTGCCACGCGCGTTTCTTTCACTGTATTCGATTTCCGCCCACAAAGACTATCAGCAGTACTCGGCGCAGACCGCGCCTTATTGTTCCAGAAGCTTCTCGCTTGTAGTAGATCGTTCTGTTAAGATTGCACGCAAGACGCTAACACTCAAGATTATTCCAGCGCTTCCGCGACGACTAGTGATAAGGCTAGAATGTTCGACGCGTGCGTTATAAAAGCCGGCGCGCTCCAACGATGTACAGTTGATCGACGGCCGACGCTCCGTTCGCCGCTATCAGTGCCAGTGCTTATTGCTGTAATCTGACTTTCCGTTTACCGGCCACAAGTTCGGCCTAATAAACAGTTTCATCTTGAACATTACCGACTGCTGCTTGGGTCAACGTCACGACCACGTGACATCTGGTGGAGGTGCTGTTCCTTCATGTTCCGGACGCCCCCGTCAAGCCGTGAACCCAGCCCACAGCGCGGAGAAGACACCGAAGCCCCCGTGCAGCAACGAGCTAGCCGCAGGCTGAAAGGCTTGCAGCCAGAGCACGGACTCCTGCCGGAAAACACCAGGCAAACCAAGACTACGACCTCAACCGCAGCGACGATGACAACCCCTGTGCAGCCTGCGCCCATCCTGCTCCGGCAGCCGAAGGAGCCGCCAACTTTCCCGCGGTTCATCACACGAGGACCCGGAGACCTGGCTTGAAAAATACGACCGTGTCGCCGCTTTTAACAACTGGAGCAATGAAGACAAGCTACGGCATGTGTACTTCGCCTTGGAAGACGCGGCTAGGACATGGTTTGAAAACCAAGAGCGCATCCTGACAACATGGGACGTTTTTCGTACCAGGTTCCTGGCCACATTCACGAGCGTCGTCCGCAAGGAGAGGGCCGAGGCTACGCTCGAAACCCGCATCCAGTTTCCGAACGAGAACGTCACATTATTCACGGAAGAAATGACCAAACTCTTCCGCCACGCAGATCCAGCCATGCCCGAAGAAAAGAAAGTTCGCTTCCTCATGCGAGGAGTGAAACAGGAGCTATTTGCAGGACTGATGCGGAATCCACCAAACAGCGTCGAAGAATTCGTCTCGGAAGCGACGACGATTGAGAAGACGCTAGAAATGCGCACCCGACAGTACAATCGTCGCCTGACTCCAGACAGCGCAGCTGTTCAAGCCCTCGGCTCTGAAGATCTGCGCGAAACCATCCGCGCCATCGTGCGAGAGGAGCTCCCGGAAGCTCTCTTTTCCACAGCCAGAGGTGACGTCGATTGCTGAGGTAGTACGCGAGGAGATCCAGCAGTCACTTGGCGTTGCTCAGCCAGTACAGCCGCAGCCACAGGCTATCAGCTACGCTGCTGCGGCCCGCCGTCCCGCTCCTCCGCCGCGCCCACGTCAAGACGCCACTCCGCCGCAGTTCCGCCGCCAGACACCTCCGCCGCCACCATCGACGTCATACAGCCAGCCAGCCGGCCAGCGATACACGCCGAGGAAGACCGACGTTTGGCGCGCCCCCGACCACCGCCCACTCTGCTACCATTGCGGAGAAGCTGGTCACACATACCGCCGCTGCCAGTACCGACAGATGGGCCTACGCGGTTTCGCCGTCGACGCGCCTCGTCCACAGCGGGGTGAACGACCGCAAGACATCGCCGACTACATCGCAGGAGCTCAGTGGGCGCCCCGACGACCTTCCCGCTCACCGTCGCCCGGCCGCTACATGTCACCGCACCGCCGGAAGTACACTGGCCCTAACCGGGGCCGGTCACCTAGCCCTTACCCGGAAAACTAAGGGCAGCAACCGATGGAGGTGCGGTTGCTGTACGTCGAACTACCGAAGATCCTCCGCCGACGCCGACGACGACGACGCGACGAAACCTGCTTAACACGACGCGAAGCAGACAGAGCACTGCCGACGAAACCTCGCGGACCGAGCTAGACCTGACGACTCAACATGATGGAAGCAGCGCAACAAATCGACGCAGCCGTGATCCGACGCCGCGAGCTAACCGCAACGCAAGGCGACGGACTAGCGACCTCGACGTTCTCATCGACGGTCACAACGTCACCGCTCTCGTCGACATTGGTGCCGACTATTCCGTCGTCAGTGGGCCATTCGCCGCCAAGCTGAAGAAAGTAAAGACCGCTTGGAGTGGACCCGAAATTCGGACAGCTGGAGGCCACCTGATAACGCCGATTGGAGTCTGCACGGCGAGAGTCACCGTCAATAACCGGACTTATCCTGCGAGCTTTGTAATCCTAGAAAACTGCTCCAGGGATGTGATACTTGGAATGGACTTCCTAAGTGACCACGGCGCCATCATCGACCTAAGGTCTGAGTCGATAACACTAACCTCAGACAAAGCGCTGCCGCCCGTCGCGACGCCAGCAAATCATGCATTGAATGTGATAGAAGAGCAAGTGACCGTTCCGCCGCTCTCCAGCGTCATTATTTCCGTCGGCACCGAAAACCCTACGAACCTTGAAGGCGTCATCGAGGGCGATCAGCACCTACTCCTGAACCGTCAAATTTGCGTCGCAAGAGGTATAGCCGAGCTGCGTGACGGTAAAGCAAAGGTACTGCTGACAAACTTCAGCCACGAATATAGGCACCTTAACATTGGTACGACGGTCGCCTACATCGAGAAGTTCGTGGACGCCAGCAATGCTTTCGGCCTATCCGATGCTACCGAACCTCCTTCGAGGAATCGAGGTCCCGGAATAGATTTCGACGTCAACCCGAGTCTCCCGAAGCACAAGCAAGACCAGCTCAAAAGTCTGCTCTTGCAATTCAAGGACTGCTTCTCGTCGTCGTCAAGAATTCGACAGACCCCAATCGCGAAACACCGCATCATAACAGAGGAAAATGCGAGACCACTCCGCCAGAGCCCGTACCGAGTTTCAACGCGAGAACGCGATGCCGTAAAGCAACAAGTCGACGAAATGCTACGCGACGACATCATCCAGCCTTCCAAGAGTCCTTGGGCGTCACCCGTGGTGTTAGTGAAGAAGAAGGACGGAACCCTGCGTTTCTGCGTCGATTATCGCCGCCTGAACAAGATCACGAAGAAGGACGTGTATCCTCTCCCACGTATAGACGACGCCCTGGATCGACTCCACAGCGCGCAGTACTTTTCGTCGATGGACCTCAAGACCGGCTATTGGCAAATAGAGGTCGACGAGAGAGACCGAGAGAAGACTGCCTTTATCACACCAGACGGCCTCTTCGAGTTCAAGGTCATGCCCTTCGGTCTTTGCTCGGCACCTGCGACGTTCCAACGTGTTATGGACACTGTACTCGCCGGCTTGAAGTGGCAGACCTGCCTTGTGTACTTGGACGACGTCGTTGTATTTTCATCAAACTTCGACGAACATCTCCGGCGCCTTCAGGCTGTACTTCAAGCAATCAAGGCCTCCGGACTCACCCTGAAGCCAGAAAAGTGCCGCTTCGCATACGAGGAACTTCTGTTCTTGGGTCACGTCATCAGCAAGTCTGGAGTTCGCCCCGACCCACGGAAAACAGCTGCCATCGCTGCCTTCCCGCCGCCCACCGGCAAGAAAGCCGTACGCCGATTTCTCGGCTTGTGCGCCTATTATCGACGCTTCGTCAAGGGATTTTCGCGCATCGCCGAGCCACTAACTCAGCTCACGAAAAACGACGTGGAATTCAAGTGGGAAACGCCGCAGGAGGAAGCATTTCAGGAACTAAAACGACGCCTGCAAACGTCTCCGTTACTTGCGCATTTCGACGAATGCGCCGAAACAGAAGTACACACCGACGCGAGCAGCGTAGGACTCGGCGCCGTCCTTGTGCAGAGGACGGACGGACTGGAAAGGGGTTATCAGTTACGCTAGCCGGTCGCTATCAAAGGCAGAGGCCAACTACTCCACAACAGAAAAGGAGTGCCTTGCCATCATCTGGGCTACATCAAAGTTTCGCCCCTACCTTTACGGCAGGCCCTTCAAAGTTGTGAGTGACCACCACGCCTTGTGTTGGCTAGCTAACTTGAAAGACCCTTCTGGTCGCCTCGCACGGTGGAGCCTGAGACTTCAAGAATTCGACATTACCGTCGTTTACAAGTCTGGAAGAAAACACTCTGACGCCGACTGCCTGTCTCGTGCCCCCGTCGACCCACCGCCGCTGGACGACCAGGATGATGACGGCTTCCTGGGAACCATAAGTGCCGACGACTTCGCCGAGCGACAGCGCGCCGATCCGGAACTCAAGGGCCTTATGGAATACCTCGAGGGCAAAGCCACTGTGGCTCCAAAGGTATTCAGACGAGGACTGGAGTCGTTTTTCATGCGCAACGGCGTTCTTCTAAAGAAAAACTTCTCGCCACTTCGGGCCGACTCCCTCCTCGTAGTACCTTCGGCATTACGTCCAGAAGTTCTGCATGCTTTGCATGACGACCCGACGGCTGGACACCTTGGATTTTCCCGTACGCTGGCAAGGATACAAGAAAAGTACTACTGGCCTCGCCTCACTGCCGACGTCACCCACTACGTGAGGACTTGCCGACATTGTCAGCGACGGAAGACACCACCGACTAGGCCAGCCGGACTTCTGCAGCCCATCGAGCCACCTCGCCGGCCGTTCCAGCAAATCGGCATGGACTTACTGGGGCCGTTTCCGACGTCGAATTCCGGAAACAAATGGATAGTCGTAGCTACTGACTACCTCACCCGCTACGCCGAGACAAGGGCCCTCCCCAAAGGGCAGTGCCGCCGAGGTAGCAAAGTTCTTCGTCGAGAACATCGTACTGCGTCATGGCGCCCCAGAGGTCCTCATTACCGACAGAGGTACGGCCTTTACTGCGGACCTAACTCAGGCGATCCTGAGGTACAGCCAAACAAGTCACCGCCGGACCACCGCCTACCACCCACAGACCAACGGCCTGACCGAGCGTCTAAATAAGACCATCGCCGACATGCTGGCCATGTACGTCGACGTCGAACACAAGACGTGGGACGCCATCCTTCCGTACGTGACCTTCGCATACAACACGGCCGTGCAAGAAACGACGCAGATGACGCCATACACGTTGGTCTACGGACGGAGCCCGGCAACGACGCTCGACGCCATGTTACCAAACGTGACCGACGAGGACAACATCGACGTAACCGCCTACCTACAGCGCGCCGAAGAAGCACGACAGCTCGCCCGCCTGCGGATCAAAAATCAGCAGACGACTGACAGCCGCCGCTACAATCTTCGACGACGGTTCGTGGAATACCAGCCCGGCGACCGCGTTTGGGTGTGGACGCCGATACGACGACGTGGACTCAGTGAAAAACTTCTGCGACGATACTTCGGACCGTATAGGGTGCTTCGACGTCTCGGCACACTCGATTACGAGGTTGTCCCCGACGGCATTTCGAACTCTCAACGGCGCCGTGCGCGACCTGAAGTCGTCCATGTCGTGCGCCTCAAGCCGTTTTACGCGCGGTAGTGAACCTGAGGACTGTACTTCTTTTTTTTTCATTGGACTTTCTTGCTTGTGCGTATTGTTTATTGAACTTTCTTGATTTATTGTCGTTATTTATTGTTGCATGTATTTTTACCATGTGTTCTGTTCTAAGCATCGGGACGATGCCTTTTCAGAGGGGGGCATTGCCACGCGCGTTTCTTTCACTGTATTCGATTTCCGCCCACAAAGACTATCAGCAGTACTCGGCGCAGACCGCGCCTTATTGTTCCAGAAGCTTCTCGCTTGTAGTAGATCGTTCTGTTAAGATTGCACGCAAGACGCTAACACTCAAGATTATTCCAGCGCTTCCGCGACGACTAGTGATAAGGCTAGAATGTTCGACGCGTGCGTTATAAAAGCCGGCGCGCTCCAACGATGTACAGTTGATCGACGGCCGACGCTCCGTTCGCCGCTATCAGTGCCAGTGCTTATTGCTGTAATCTGACTTTCCGTTTACCGGCCACAAGTTCGGCCTAATAAACAGTTTCATCTTGAACATTACCGACTGCTGCTTGGGTCAACGTCACGACCACGTGACAATACATTTCATGAGTGAGTTTGTGAGTTTGAGTGAGCTCCACAATTTTTGCCGACCTATGGTCGGATGATACACCAAAGTCCTTCCTGTTAACGTCGTGGGCTAATCATCACGAGGTGTGTGGTTACGGGTGAATACCTGACTATTGGACATTCGATTAAGTTGAAGTGAATTGACGCACTCTCGCTTACTACGATATAAGTGCCTGTTTAGGTATCGCCAGTAGTGAATGCAAATCCGAAGCCCTGAACTTATGTGTACTTTGTTACGTTGTTCGAACGTTTGCAAAGTCACAAACTCTGAAATTTTTATCTAAACTATCTAAAGTCTTGCAGTGCTGTGACTCACAGTGACCTTATGTTACTTAGGCCGTCACAGCTCATAAACTAAGCTCAACGCGGGAAAGGGATGCCTTTTAGCCGTGAACAAAAGTTATGAATTTATCCTGTTCAGTATCGTGCTGATCATGTTCTCGTCAGCGCTCCTGTACGTTAACGTTGAGGGCTACAGATAAGCCTTCACGTTGTTCTTTTTTTTTCTGCAGTAAGATTTTTTGGCAGTATCGCTTTCTTAAGAATACTAGCGACAGTCCTTTCTCGATATAATTTTGTGCGACTCATTACAAATGCCAAGAAGCAAGCGCGCACGGTGAAATTACGCAAATAAAGATTTAAGTGGAAGAACAAATCGAAAGACGAAGTCACTTGGTTTGAATTTAACAGGACCATTGAGACTCGTTGCCCGATGTAGTCAAATGGTTCACATTGTGCATGGCCACAGAGTGCATGTTGAACCAAATGGTGAGTCAAATTCAAGAAACATATTCGGATATGATACGGGTGCCAACGTGTGTGATTCTGTTGTATGATTAAGATAAGGGGGGGGGGGGGGCAAAATGAGACAACAATTTGAAAATAGTGAATATTTACTTTTATTTCACTCTTTACCCTTAAACGTCAATGCAGAAACTTTCCTTTGGGTACAAGGTATGTGCTACATAAATATGACCATGTTGCCACTGTCAAAAAGTTTATTTTAAAAAGAAATAAAAAACGAACCAGATATCTCATTTTGCCCCAACCTGCGGGTAAAAACGAGACAGTGTGAAAAAAATTTCATCCCTTCAGTTTTAGCAGTAGAAGCACTTGAAATTAAACTCCGTGGGCCCTCACGCAGCCTTCATGACCCCAGTCCTTGCACTCCACGTATTGAATCCCGACAGAACCCGGTGCTGTTTTGCTCCAAAACTTCTTGCAGATCAAACACCACCAGTGTTTCTTTGTGCTATTGTTGTATTTTGTTGGAAGCTTGCACTTCCTTGGATTATTCAACGATTGCACGCTAGATACGTTCTGACGCATTCTTCTTCGCCTCCTTTTGCCGTTTTGGTTCAGAACTGCACGGGCGTGTTGTGGCTTTCAGCTTCGTCAGCCGGGCTTCGTGAGGCGATGAATTTAAAACTGTGGTGGATTCGGATTTTCTAGCGCTTGTTTTTTTTTTAAATTTGGTATTAGAGAAATGTCATTAAAACTCGATGCCGAGACGTGTTTGTGAACGGCTTGATTTGAATATTCCTATTTTGCATTCGCCTCTTGAGAGCATCCTTGGGAACGCGGAAAAACCTCGATGCAGCGCGAATGGAGTGAGTGTCCTGAACAACAATCAGTCTTTTTCCATGTCGTTTTCCTGTCAGGAAGCTCTATATGATATTCTCTTGTGCGTCCGAACTTTCCTAAACAATAAAATATAATATATAGTGGGTGTAAGGAAATGGTTCACCTAATGAGACACTCTCTAAGGCATATCAATGCCTTTTTGTCGCATTTTGCCCCCCCCTCACATGCCCAAATTCAAAAAAAATTCCGCTTTGGCCCCACGCACCAAGTGAACTGAAATTTTGGTGGTATGTAGCTAGTAGTATATAGTAACAATAGACAGTTATAGTATAGCGTTAGTGTGATAGCGGGAGTTAACAGCGTTACCGTGCCGCACACGTTCATTTCGGACAGCGCGATAGCTTTACCGGGGTAGCGTTTACGTACCCAAGTTGGCACGGTGGCGTCATCTAGCGGAGGGTGAATGCATTAAAAAGAGTGAAAAGAAAAAAAATCCGAGAATTCTCGCCTGTATCCCCGCGCGCAGCAATATTAGTACTTTTATTTAGTAATAAAAGTAAACAAGTATGAACCACACACCAAAAGCGAATTTTTATGTTGCGGATTTGTTTACACCGATCTTAGTTAGGCCTAGGGACGTTCGAAATGGGAAGCGATCACAAAAACTAGGCTAAGTTATCCGTAATACTCGATCGTCGAAGCTACCTGAAGGCAAGCGAAGCCATTTTGCACAGTCGTTAGCTACTAAAGAAGTGGATCCGTCCCCACCGAGGCTAAATTCAGTTCCGAAGCGGGCGTCCAAAACCGCCGCCATACGCATATTACTACAGACCACGAAAACACGGTAACGCTAAATCTGAAAAATAGCGTGCGTGCGGTACACGCTACGGGTCTTTTAGCGCACAGCGCATGCGCACTTCGATCCCCCGCTATTCCGCTAAGCCCTGCTATCCCGCTAAGCCCGCTATACTCATAACTGTCTAATATAAATACTTACGTTGTTGTACTGACGCCAGAGCAGCTTCATGCACGGATCCAAAAATGTGGCCGAGCAGAATTTCGCCCCTTTTGACGGGTCACGAGCACACTGACACCAGCCGCGTAATTTTTCCCACGCAAACGCTGTGAGCAATTATCAACTTTTACACATAAATAGGTGGACAACTACCGGCACCTCTCGCTGAAATATGGAAACAAATAAAAGTGCTTTCTGTATTAGGTATACAGGTTGGCAAAGCCAAAATGTCGCGTTTTTCCCCATGTCTCATTTTGCGCGTCTCCCCTCTCTCTCTCTAATCTCCTACGCTCACCCCCTTTCTCTCCTCTAGGAATACTCCAAGGAGCGGCTCCCGCGTCCTACACCCCCACAGCGCATGCGCGTCCCCCTCTCTCTCCTCTCCCATGCTCACCCCTTTCCCTCCTCTAGGACTACTCTACGGAGCGGCGCCCGCGTCCCACAGCGCATGCGCGTCCTCTCCCCCCTCTCTCCTAAGCTCAGCCCCCTTTAATCTGCTGTAGGAATCATCTACTCTACGGAGCGGCGCCCGTGTCCGACATCCCCACAGCGCATGCGCGTCCTTTCCCCCCTCTCTCCTACGCTCACCCGCTTTCTCTAGTCTAGGAATCCTCTACTCTACGGAGCGGCTCCCGCGTCCCACAGCGCATGCGCGTCCCCTCTCTCTCTCCTCTCCTACGGTTCTCTCCTCTAGGAATCCTCTACGGAGCGGCGCGCGACAGGTGGTGCGACAGCTGCATACTCCGCTGGGGGCACCACGGTAGTTCCGCGCTATAAAAATGACGGACCGCGCCTCATTCTCTCTCATGTGCAGCGCCGCGATGAGCGCCCGGGCCGCTGCCGCGAAATGAGAGCGCCGACGTTCCTCCCGCTCAAGCTAATTATCTCCCCGCTGCTTCGCATCCACACATGTTTCCCTTTAGCGGGAGATGGGGAATTTTTTCTTCTTAATTATTTTTTTGTGATAAATATATACATACCGATACATATCCGAGACATGACGGCGACGGCAACGGCAAAAATCCTCCGAAAGCGTCCATATAATTGCTATCGCAATACTCTTGTAGCCAACGCAATACACCAGCAAACGCGTTAAAACAACCTGCGATGAACAGCAGAAAGCTGTCTTAAT
Source organism: Rhipicephalus appendiculatus (assembly GCA_030522465.1). Classification (NCBI taxonomy): domain Eukaryota; kingdom Metazoa; phylum Arthropoda; class Arachnida; order Ixodida; family Ixodidae; genus Rhipicephalus; species Rhipicephalus appendiculatus. The sequence continues at coordinate 14,297 of JALIZH010027575.1, forward strand.
ATAACATCCATAACACAAAAAGATGAGTGTGCTGATGTCCTTATCGGCGAATGTTTGGTGATTTTCAAACCTGTCACATTCGCCTGGTATCACTCTCCCGTAGCGTAATGAGGGCACACTTAGAAACTATGCATGCTATTCATACGGAATGTTTAAATGGTCAGGCTGTGAAGTACTGGCATGCACAACCCCGGTCACTGCAACTAAGACTGGAAGAAACGGCAATAGTGAATTTCGCGTAGCAGTCACGAACCTCCGCATTCCGCCAAAAACAAACACGGTTCAATTGTTTTCCAAACGTGCTCATTAAGGTTGCAATGACATACGAGTGCAGACAAGAACAAACTTATACTGAGGACAGCCTTCCGTAGAAGCAGACTCCAGTCAAGCAGATACGCCGCAAAAACTGCGAGGAGCGTCCGCTAAGCAAAGACGCATTAGGATGTCAGCGTTGCTCGCAGCAGGAACCTAATGAGAGAACAACCTTTTCTGCGTGACTACTGCTGGAGGCGTCGCGTCTAATCTAATTGTCCAGCTGGCACCACCAAGAAAAAGTGGCCACTCTGTGCGCATTACGACGTCCCTAGTATGCGACGAACGCGTAAGGAAGAGGTTCCTGCATGACGCTGGTTGGTGCTTCATCAAGTCGACGCCCAAAAGTGACCTTAAATGGGCGTCAGAGCTCTACTCCGCTCGCTCCTACTGTGAGATGTAACTCGATCTATCTTGAGTGCCCATAAAATCTGATAATCCCACAAAACTATTTACGCGTAATATTTGTTTTAAGAAAAATAGATGGCCATAACCACAGGCGTTTTGAAAAAGAATAAGTAATTTTGTGGTTATCGCGGACTTGTCGACACTGTGAACGCCTAGAAAAACCAATAGAAGGAATACGAGCAGGAAAATTACTTGTGAAATACCCGCATGACTTCGTTCATTTTGTAATGATAAATATATGGAAGGATAGAGATGGTGTCACTGCTTCAGTTCTTTAAAGTGCGTAGCGCTTTAGGCACTCAGCTTGTCCTTTATTTACTGTCTCATGTCGCATGGTGCCGCACCTGTCAGTACAGGCCCAAGATAAGTAACAATGCTCAAAACTAGTGTAAAGTAAACTAGCAAGCATAAATTTATATAAACCAGCGAACTAATCAAGAATTAATTACAATAATTTACCTAAAACAGTGAAAAACGCTTGCGAGAAACCTGGCTGAAACCCGCGCCACACAAGAGAGGGCGCCACCGCCTCGGCAAAAATTTGATTTCCAAGGAAATGGATGGATTGTCCGTACCACGCACTTCCTCAGGTTTCACGGTACTGGAGCTGCACTAAGCGCAGGATCTAAAACTACACTAAAACCATACAAGAAAACTACATAGGCGCAGGATTTAGAATTACACCAACCCCTGGACAAGAACTACATTAGCGCTACATTAAGCGCTGGATTTTTTTTATTAAGAATTCGGGAAATATTTAATACATCTCATTAATACAGAAAGTTTTGGTAGACAACTGTGGGCCTGCATAACAAAGAAATAGCACTCGTCGCTGTTTATATAGCGAGGTGTATATTTGAATGGAGGAGGAAGGAGAAGGAAGGAAGAAACAAGCGGAAGAAGAGGGAGATTAGCCAGTTCTTAGACCGGCTGGCTACCCTGTGCTGGGGAAGGGGATAAGGGGAGTAAAAGATGATAGAAAAAAAGATGTAAAAAAAAGACAGAAAGAGAAGGAAAAAGAAAGGAAAAGAGAATACGACACTGCTTAAAGTTTGTCGCTAAGACCAGTTACCCGCAAAACATGTAATAACGCTTTCAAAGCCATCTGGGCTGAGGATGGACTCGGGAGCTTCAAAATCACTTTTAGTAACCTCTGTCTTAGTTCTTTGGACTAGCATATCAAAACTAAAGATAAAAACTGGCAGTTGTTCCGTGTAAGAATACAACCGATGAGCACTGGGTGTTCGGCACGCAGGGCGTTTCATAGTCCAGGCAACGGACCAACCACTGGGTGGACGACAGGGTGAAGCGATGGTTTCACGCATTCGCCTGCTTGAGGGGAGAGCGTAGAGCCGAAGAAAGAGGGAGAGGGAGGCACGCAGGGCGTTTCATAGTCCAGGCAACGGACCAACCACTGGGTGGACGACAGGGTGAAGCGATGGTTTCACGCATTCGCCTGCTTGAGGGGAGAGCGTAGAGCCGAAGAAAGAGGGAGAGGGAGGCACGCAGGGCGTTTCATAGTCCAGGCAACGGACCAACCACTGGGTGGACGACAGGGTGAAGCGATGGTTTCACACATTCGCCTGCTTGAGGGGAGAGCGTAGAGCCGAAGAAAGAGGGAGAGGGAGGCACGCAGGGCGTTTCATAGTCCAGGCAACGGACCAACCACTGGGTGGACGACAGGGTGAAGCGATGGTTTCACGCATTCGCCTGCTTGAGGGGAGAGCGTAGAGCCGAAGAAAGAGGGAGAGGGAGGCACGCAGGGCGTTTCATAGTCCAGGCAACGGACCAACCACTGGGTGGACGACAGGGTGAAGCGATGGTTTCACGCATTCGCCTGCTTGAGGGGAGAGCGTAGAGCCGAAGAAAGAGGGAGAGGGAGGCACGCGGGGCGTTTCATAGTCCAGGCTACGGACCAACCACTGGGTGGACGACAGGGTGAAGCGATGGTTTCTCGCATTCGCCTGCTTGAGGGGAGAGCGTAGAGCCGAAGAAAGAGGGAGAGGGAGGCTAATCCTCCTCTGTTTCGCATGCGTTCGTATTGCACTTTGCGCATTGTGCAGACGCCATCTGCGTTCCAGGGCTCATAAAGCTCATTTATCATCCCGCGTGAGGGGGGAGACGCCACAGCTGGCACCGTGCCAGGGAGCTTCAACGGCGACGGCGACGGCGGGGTGCCAGCCTAAGGAGCTTCGCTCCTAAAAAAGCATAGCTGAAAACATGAAGCACGATCAAATGGTGAGGATGCACAGCCGAGTAGCACAGAGACTGTCTCCGATTGTTGCTTTTTTAACGGAGATAGCATCTCTTCACGTGGACAATATATCCACAATGTTGTGTGTCACAAGAGCGCAGGATATAGTGACGGTGCGTTTCCGCCGTTTCTATACAGTCTTACGACGACGCAGAATCCCTAAGCTTTTTCCCCACGAGAGAGGCGGAGTCCCCTGTCAATAACGAACGGCCCAAGTTTCGAAATCGGAAACAACAAAGGTGTCTTGGGAAAACACAACACGTTGACACTGCATTGTTTGATACTTGTTCTTTTTTATGCTGAAATTCTAAAGGTTTCGAAAAAGCTTCTCTTCATTTTTTGTAGTTTTCGAAAGCACTCGTAGTGGGGTTCTATGTAATACTATACTTAGAAGTATCTACAAAGGATCGGCGATGTGTACAACTTGAATGAAAGCTCTGAAACTCATGACAAATTCTTTATGGGCAAACGATATACTATTCCCTAGATGTTTCGTATATTCCAGAGCCCAGTCGGGTCTGATGTCCATGCCGTAGCCGTCGCTATAGAAAAACGCTAACGTCTCCTAAACAACATAGAATTAACATAAGCCGTACTTTTCATTCGCTTCATGAAAATGCCATTGTTTTAGAAGTCGTGCGTACAATAATTCTTTTGACCGATGTTAGGAAAAAAATGTGATTCCTCTGTGCAAATTTTGACTGCGAACGTATACTACGGTCCAGCTCTGAAATTTTATAAATACATACTTTTGTAGCGTTAGCTACACTGGCCTAGCCAAACCCGTTTCGCGCGGCACATCAAGAGCCGTGCTGCGCATGCGCGAGGATCAGTGATGTCACACAGCTGGCGCACCGGAGCCAGCATCTCCCGCGCACTCCGCCGCCGCCGCGCGCAACTCATCGCCGCCGGTCTGCGCATTCCAGAGGGGTGACGTCGTAGCCGTGGTAGACTCACTGGCGCCGGCGCGCGCGCGCGGCTATTCGCCTTCGCTGTGCAGTCGCCGTCTGACACTGCGCTGGAGCCACTGCGCTTCTGACTGGCATTTGCCAGTGTGGTATAGCCATGGAGAAGGAGAGCGCAAATGCTGCTCAACGGCGTAGAAGAGCGGAGAAGCGTGACTCATCGGATCCCGAAGTAGTTGCCTGGCAATTAGCGGTTGAGGGTAGGAAGAATGAACAGAATACTGTGTTGGGGTCATAGAGACGGCAGTGTGTTACTTCACTGATCACCAAGCCGTCTTTGTGGCAATAGAGAAGCAACCTGACGTTGAGCAAAAATATACATGTGCCACATAATACGTATACCGTGTTTGTGTGTCATTGGAGCAGCAGTAAGCATAATAATCAAGCTAATCCTAGACAATCTAGACAATCAGGAAAGCTAAGAATAATCAGCTGAAGCTTTGCTAACGCTACTTATATCCTGGCATAGCCGAGCTAAGCCACTGCAACATTTTTTAATTCAATTCCGGTAGAATTAGGATAACATTCACAAAGCTGATGTTACCAAACAGACAATGAATGAAAACAGCTTATACATGGCTGCTCTCAACATAAATGCTTCTTACGAAACGTCATAATGAAGGACGAAAAAAATGATTAAAATTTAAAGGTCCATGCAAGTAATGTACCATAATCATTAAAATTCTATAGGAAAGATCGGGGAGCCAGCGTGCGCTGCTCGACCAAGCCAACGTACGCGCGAAAGGCAGTGGAGTTCTATATTGCGGACCCCGCCTACTTGACCAGAAACCTTATAATCAATAAAAGCTTACACTACTGCTACTGTAACTCAGAAATTGGAAGCAACGTCTATGTTGCCGAACTAAAGTGCCATCGAGTTCTTAGATCATCGCAAACATGTATATGCTTTGTTGCAGACACATTTATGCCAGAATAAAATCGTTTTACAGCGAAATCTGTTGTGACATCACAACAACGGCAGTTTTTTAGGGACGAAACACCTTTGGGTCTCGGTTTGTCGGCGTGTCATGCCGTCATCACGGCCCACCATAAACGGGTATGCGCCACAAAAATTGGGTAAATGCCACTACTCGCCACAGGTTCACTCTCTGCATTTTGTAACGAACAATTCAGGTAGTCTGGGGAAAAAATTATTCTGGGTTAACTTGTCAAAACAAGAAGCGTTCTATGTCTTGCTCGATCGAGCGGCTCGTCACTTCCTCTTCCTCTCTTGTCTTTTGGCCACATCATAAGCCAGGGGTCTCAAACTCAACTCAGCCTGCGGGCCGCAGTCACGCAATTTAGTCTCGCAAGGGCCGGGGCAGTGAAGAAGGTAGAAGCGCGGGGGGGGGGGGGGGGTTGCACAATTTGCTTGAAAACGCTGTCACTTGAAAGAAAATTTTCCCATATCTCATATACAGGTAATTTCTGAAGGAGGTTCGGTGCCAGCACTCCAAAAACACGTCGATACCGATCTCGAAACTGACTCACATCTGAACGCCGATTGTGAAATATAATTTTAACGCGATAGCGTTAAAGAGCTCGTTTCGCAGAAATTCCGGCTTCAGCGTCGTTGGTTGTGCGCGAAAGATCATCTTGTCCGTGACCGAAAAATCGAGAAAGACGCAAAGAAAATAAATAAAAATTTCCGGGTCCGAATGAGGACTGAATCCGGGCCGTCTGCGTGACAAGCAGGTGTTCTACCACGCAGCCACACGTCTCCTAACTTTCATGCTTTACAAACACACGCGTCCTGTATACAGGCGTCACAATACAACATGTAATATAGCAGTAATATTGCGCGGTACAGGCGTACATTGCCATCGGGCGTCAGAAGATGTGAATATCATAACGACATCGTGGTTCAAAGCCGCCCACCCATTACAAAAGGCACACACGTTACAGCGCGTATTCTCTTAAGACCCCGTAGTGGGCACATAGCAAGTTCGAAAACATTTCACGCCCATAATTGCGCGTGGTTTAAAACATGCTGCCCAATACATAGTATGCACTAAGTGATTGAAGTACGAGGGACAGGATATCGCTATCACGTTCAACTCTTAAAGGCGAAGCTTAAGGGTCCCCCAATTTTTTGTTTCACGGTTATGTTTAAAAACAAAGTGAACACATGGGACGCCTCACGCAACAATGCGTTAAACCAGTCAGGTCTGTGTACCTCAGGAACATACTTAATAAGATCAATAAAAAAAAGTCACAGTTTCGCCACTAGGGCGAAGCAATGAATGCGATAGCAAGAAATTAGTTTGTCACACGAAGAACAACAAGCAGCTCGATACTTCCAACGCGCCGCCGCAGCACAAAGAAGGACGCTCGAAAAGGACGCATAGGTATACACAGGACAAGCGTGAACTAACAACTGTCGCAGTTGTTACGTATTTGTATTTGAGCGACGCTTGCGAGTGTCCACAATGCAGAAGCCGATACTGTTGTTGCTGTTGCCTCTGAGATGGCTCATACCCACTCAGGGGGGATTGGCCAAGGATTGATTATATGATTATATGGCTTTTCGACGCTGTTTGATACTTCTTTTTCTTTTACACTGCGGCACGTGGAATGACCCCTCTGCGTCTCCTGCCACGCGCTGGCGTCCGACGCGTGCCCGGTGTTCTTTTGTTTCATTCTAGATCATGAGTGGTACAGAAGGGAGCCACGTTTTCGTGCGCATCTAAAGGGCAGTTTTCAATTTGAAAGAAACTGTAAAAGCGTTGCGTGATAGAAAACACGTTCAAGCTGTTCCGAGATCTGCGTACCGCGAGCGGCAAATGGTGCACATGAATAGCTCGCCGTTATATCGCTGGCACGAGCATGGCGTGTGGCTGTGTTGGCTAGCAGGCTGTGGAGCGAGGGATCGCTGGTTCGAACCCCCGTTAGGTGGTTTGAAATGACGGCGTCGACAGACGGCAACGGCGACGGCGACGGCGAAAATTAGCCGAGAGTGTCCATATAATTGCTATCGCAATAATAAAATACGAGGGGCAAAGACAGTCATATGAGGGCCGCGGGCCGCAAGCAAGAGCCTGGCGGGCCGCATGCGGCCCGCGCGCCGCGTGTTTGAGACCCTGTCATACGCAATCGGATCTCGTGGCGGCGAAGGCGCATGTCGTCGTCAACGATTCTTGTTACGGCAGCGCGCGTATTTCAATGACTGCTTCATGGCATGCGTCATTTTAGCATGCGTCAATATTATGAGTTAAAGGTTCATCGCTACTGACTAAAACAGCAAGTTTGACATGCTAATGGTGTGAAAATCCCAGAAAATATTTACCAAGGCACTTAAGTTTTTTAACGAAAACCAGAGACACAAACGTGCACCTCTACGGTGAAGTTATCTATTTGCAACACCCCTTCTTGAAACATATCTGCAAAGTGATGATGCATTAGTGAACCGGTGGCGAATAAGGAGTAAAGAGTAAACATTTCGCTGTAGGAAACACCGGCACACACGGCACGCTTTCTTTCTCATTGCGTAGTGCTTCCTACTAATTTTGTGCGCCGTAGTTGTCCGCCGCCGCCGCTGCCGTCATCGCCACGAATGTCTGTAACCACTATGGCGCAAAAAAAAAATAAGCTAAGTGAGAAACAATATCCAAAATAAAAAGGGGGCTGCCCTCAACATGGCAGCCGAGTGAATACCACAAAGCCATGCCGGTGCTTGAAATTCCTTCGCAAAAAAGACCCTACACAAGCTTCATGTCGAGAAGGAACGACGTTGCCTTACGTAATATAGCGTGGTAGAATAGTAAAATAACAACCAGGCGGCACACAATGCGAACTGCGTAACAAGTGGGTCGTTGAAAGCGTCCAGACCATTACAGAAAGCCCAGAAAAATAATTCTTCATCGTCATCAGCCACAACATCAACCAAGTGCACATAATGCCTTACATGCGTGTCGCACGCCCCGCGCTTCTCCGCAGAACGATGAATAACGGCATATTGGATGATTCCCTATTTCATACACATTATGAGGATTTATAGCCTAATGGGTACCTCGCAAGAGTAGTTGCATATGAGTTGCCAAAGAATCCCATAAAACCCTCATGATCCGCTTAATCAGGAGCTCAATAAAGTTCTTTCTGTCACACTCTTTCTCGCGTTAACGCATGTAATATAATGTGGTAAAAAAGTAAAATAATGACCCCGCTTCACACAATGCGAATTATGTAAATAGTGGGTTGTTTAATGTTTCCGACCCATTACAAAGGGCTAAACCATAATTCTTCATCGTCATGACCCACCCCATCAACCATGTGCACATAATGCCTTGCAGATGTGAAGCGTATACCTCGTTTTACTGCAGAATGAAGAATAATGGCGTAGTGGCTACCTTCCAAGTGTACTTGCATTAGTAGGCCCCAGCAGAATTAACAATTTCATTCCTTGCTCATCATTTCAATTTATCTTATTATTTTCGCAGTTCCAGAGCGAAAGCTTTACTACGCTGTCTCCCAAGGTCATTCATCGCATCGCAATGACCTTGAAAAACCGGAGCACAAGTATGGCAGGCGTGACGCCATGCCACGTGATCCACTGAAGAGAGGCGTGGCAGCTGTGCCCGCCATGACCTTCGCCTCTGCGGTACCACGTGGCGAGGCCAAATATTTAACAAAAACTGTGTGCACAGATTTTGCGAAACCAAGCGAAACATACCTGTCGCTCGAGATAACTAGGTTTGCAAGAGAGAAACATCAACCTATTTTAACAGCGGAGCTGCAAGTTCGGAAAAAACTCGTCCGGTCGTGCACAAAAATTATCATCTTGGTCGCAAGAGCAGTCTTCGTCCTTTTCTTCTGCTTTGTTCCCGGAACACGCGCATTGATTTGGCCCGCGTGAAATACAATAACTCGGATGGACGAGAGAACAAGTACAAAGGGATAGAGAAAGAAACAGACAGAAATTGAGAGAAAGAAAGAAAAGAAAGAAAGGAAAGATAGAAAACAGAGAAATACACACAGAGAAAAACAGATAAAGAGAAACAGACGTAAAAAAATAGATAGAAAAAACATAGAGCAATACAAAAAGACAAGAGAGAAAGAGAGATAGAAAGAAATAGGAAGCAAAAACGAGAGGGGAAAAAAATTCCCCATCTCCCGCTAAAGGGAATCATGTGCGGGTGCGAAGCAGCAGGGAGATAATTAGCTTGAGCGGGAGGAACGTCGCCGCTCTCGTTTCACGGCAGCCGTCCGGGCGCTCATCGCAGCGCTGCCAGGAGAGAGAATGAGGCGCGCGAGCTCCGTCATTTTTATACCGACGTATACCGTGGCACCCCCCAGCGGAGTATACAGCTGTCACACCCCCTGTCATGCGCGCCGCTCCGTAGAGGATTCCTAGAGGAGAGAACGGGGGGGACTGTAGGAGAGGAGAGAGAGGGGACGTGCATGCACTGTGGAGGTGTGGGACGCGGGAGCCGCTCCGTAGAGTAGAGGATACCTAGAGGAGAGAGGGGGAGAGGACGCGCATGCGCTGTGGGGATTTGGGACGCCGGAGCCGCTCCGTAGAGTAGAGGATACCTAGAGGAGAGAACGCGCATGCGCTGTGGGACGCCGGAGCCGCTCCGTCGAGTGGATAATTCCTAGAGTAGAGAAAGGGGGGTCAGCGTAGCAGAGGATAGGGGGAGGGGACGCTTCGTAGAGTAGAAGACTCCTAGAGGAGAGAAAGGGGGAGGGGACGTGCATGCGCTGTGGTGGTGTGGGACGGACTAAGCCCCCTCCAAACACATGCAAGCAAGATCAAGGAATGGGGTCAACCTGGGCGACAGACACCACCTGCCTAGCCATTGCTAAGCAGCCTCTCTGTGCTCTCGGCCATGACTCAAGGAATGGGGTCAACCTGGACGACAGACACCACCTGCCTAGCCATTGCTAAGCAGCCTCTCTGTGCTCTCGGCTATGACTCTCATGACTGTGATAGGGTTGACGGCCTTCATATTACTACAGTGTTCTGGTTCACCTAATGGGTGCTTCTCTACTTCATGAAAGTTGCCGGACGCGGGACGCGGGACGCGGGACGGGGGGACGCGGGACGGGGGACGCGGGACGGGGGAGGGACGGACAGAGCCCCGAGCATAAGATGCTTCGCATCTAAAAAAAAAGAAAAGAAAGAAAGAAAGAAAATGAAAGATAGTAAGAACGAGATATAGAAAGACATACACATAGAGAGAAAAAAAGAAATAGACACAAGGAGACAAAGAAAGGAGAGAAAAAAAATCACAGCATATTCGCGGAGTGAATGATGATGCGTGGGCGAAGCTCCGGAGGTACATCATCGAAGCCGTGATGGTGGTTGGTTGCATGTGGTCAAACGATATGCATGTGAGACCATATCGCGATGCCATGTGTTGTATGGCATCGCGATCGTCATCGTTGTCAGCGTCATCGTTATGACGCATAGTGACGCATTCCATGTACCCACTATGCTGCCCCCCCCCCCCACAGATAGGCTGCCTAGCCATTGCTAAGCAGCCTCTCAGTGCTCTCGGCGATGATTCTGATGACTGTAGTAGTGGTTGACGGCCTTCATATTACTACAGTATTCTGGTTCGCATAATGGGTGCTTCCCTACTTCATGCAAGTGGCCGGACGCGGGACGCGGGACGGGGGACGGGGGACGCAGGAGGGACGGACAGAGCCCCCAGCATAAGATGCTTCGCATCTAAAATTCATACCAGTAACATAAGGAAAGATCTCCCTGCTTTTGGCCAGTCACCAAGAGGTCGTAGGTAATCGTTCTTAAGTTCATCACCATCAGTGTTATTATCATTGTGATCCAACAGGCTTCAGTCATTATAGAAGACTACGATGAAAAGGATCAAAGCTAGCTTCTGACGAAAGCAAGGATATCTTTGCCAGTGTTGCGCTTCAGAAAACGGGCTGAATGCTTTGATGCAAGTGGACAAGCAAACAGAAAAATTACCACTGAGGGCAGCGGCTGTTCAAAAGAAAAAGGCCCTACGACAGAACATGTGCTCGGAAATCACGGCGGTGCAACTGTAACACCGCGTGGCTGACATATAAAGGATTGTCAAAAACATGGATTTTCCATTCGAGAGAAATATGGTGAGAACAGAAAAACCACGCGTGGTGCTCAAAAAGAAGGCGGAAGAAACTGAAATTGAAAGTTCCTGCTTTTCCGCTTGAGTTCTTTCTTTATAACTGAACGGCAGTTTCTGAACGGAAATCCATTCCAGTTTAAGCTCCCGCTCCCTTGTGCAGTAGTGCTACTTTGCAACTGCTTGTCGAATAATTCAAGATGTATATAAAGCTGATCCACCCTCTCTACTTTTTTTCCTTGACTGATCATTTATTTTTAGAAGACATGTAGAACTGTTCTTAGTGCCACGATGTTCTTACCTATATAACGTGTCTGTCAAAATTAAGGCAACTGCTTGGCACTGTTACGCCTGCGTGCGTCTGTGATGCCAGCTGTGTGGACAGGAAAGCGTGATGACAAATGTGACAGCAGCTGTGCGATGACTGTCGTTGTGTTTTGAAGAACGAAAGAGGCGTCGTATTTTTTCAAACTTAAAAGATACGTCGCGCCAGGTTATAGACTGGGACTTTACATGGAACATGACGGCGACGGCAAAAGTGCATCTGAAGTGCCCATACAATGTCTATTACAATAATAAAACTAATACTAATGTTATCAGCGCCGAAGTTGATTATTGAGGAAACTATAATTGAGAAAGGAGCGGAGGTTTGTGTTTACTATTGTCATGAATAGGTGCAAAATTTTAAACGCTATCGTCTTTTTAAAATAAGTTGAGGCAAAAAAAATTCTACGACAGTAATCGGAGCTGTGCAGGGAAAATACACTGACTAATCGACAAAGCTGCAGTAACCGAACTTGGTAGGTCAGCAGCTTAAGTCATGCGCTGCTTAACTATAGATCACGGGTTCAAATTTGGACGAGGGAGCTTTCGATAAGGGTAAAACCCAATAATTCTCGTATACATAATTTGATTTACATTCACGCTAAAGAAATCTTACTGAATAGAATTATGCCTGAGTTACTAACCGCGGGATGCCTCGTAATGAGATTGTCGTTCGGGCACGTAAGAGCTCCCGAAATTTTTGCGCCTAATGTTGCAGTAGCGGAGGGGCACTTAATGAAATTATTAGCGAAATTTTGCGATCACTATTACCAACGGTAATAGAGATAATGTAAGTTGGGAAGCGATCATTGTTATAGGCGAATTTGGTTATTCTTTTGTAAGAAAGCGTGGTTTGAAATAAAAGGAATTTTTATTTGGGTTTGATCAAGCTGCTTTTGCTAACAGGGGCGTCGCCCGGCTTGGTGTAGTCCTGTTACTTGCACATGAATGCGGAACAATATATTGGGGCGTTGGACGAGAAAAGAGCTACAATATGTCTGAAACTTCACCAGCCACATGCAT
>JALIZH010027576.1:0-35912 GCA_030522465.1 Rhipicephalus appendiculatus
CAAAACAATAACATCCATAATGTCAATGTAAAAATACACATTTTCATCTACAGTACAGAACGTATGCTCATTATTGAACACAGGAAACACGATACACAGCACAACCGAAAGTACAGAAAAAAAAAACATCACAAGGCACGACACATATACTTAGCAATGCCAGTATGCATTTAAATCCAAACAGACGGCATGCACAAGGGACTTGGTGTCTGCTTACAAATGAAGGCAATTCGATAAGTCAATGAAGGCTTACAACACTTTTGAGAAAAATGCGACTGTGGAATAGGCATGGTAGTGTACAATTTCTTTATATTGCATTAGTGTGCCCTCAGGCGTGAAACATGATACACGACTGTGCAGTCAACTTTGTTGTATAAAGACCTGTGGTGTCGACCATAGATACACCTGCCAAAATTTGTAAACACGCTTGCCTTTGTTCACATATTTTCATATGATGATGCAAATTTATAAAATCAAGCTTGGGAACTAGGCATTATTTCACAACCATGATTCGCCGGATTATTATGCTTAAGTAGTAGACCTACAGTTATAATATTTTCATGCCAGCTAGTGCCGTGCCATCATTTGCTACCGGTAAAGTAGTTCACCATCTTTAATAGCTGAATTTATGGCTCATGCGAAACTACCTCATGTAAAATGAATCCGAATACCATGACTGGAAAGTTACGTTAGGCAATAACAAGTTTTAAATTAAAAATTGCCTATCAATACTGGTGGTGGCTTGACACATCAGAGCCAAGGACTGGATACGCCATGAGGTTGCATAAAAACTGAACAGGCTATAAATATAGGTTGTAAAACAGCCAGGGAATTAAGTTCAGTCAGCTAAATGAGTTTACATCCTTTTTCAAGACATAAAATTTTCAAAATGTGTACTCTTATTGGAAAGTTCGGACACAGCATCGTGCATAACACAATGCAGGAGTACAAGTGCTGGCAATCCTAAATGCTGAGTGATGTACAAGATCGTCAATATAGTGTACTGTAAGGCCCATGAGTGTTCGCAGAACAGGCCGTCCTGTAGACGAACAGGTGGGCCAGAACTCTCGCTGCTTCGCCAGAAGTGTCTAGTCTTCCTGAAAAAAGATATCAAATAAAGAACTGTATTAGGCTTTCTGCATCCATACAAATGAATGCCCTACAAAAGACTAACATGACATCTCTTACTGCAGACTTTTTGAAAAAAAAAACATCACAAAAATAAAAAAATTGAAACGCTGCCTTGAGAGATCTCCAACGAGTGCAGCATGCTTTTATTATAAAATCTGAAAGATGTAGGAATATGATACAGAAAGACTGAGCCCATTGCTTGTCCATGTATTTCTGCCATGTTTTGATACACATAGCAAAAGAACAAGGTACGATATCTAGTGTGCAGTGTTGCTTGTTGTTTCATGGAGGCAACCCCTACAAGAAAAATAATTCATTCACCCTCAAAATTTACTGCAAGTTCAACCAAATAAATTATTTTAAAACTTGGGCTAGATTGGAAAATATATAGATATATAGTTATGAGGCATGCCACAGTGCACACCCTTGATTCTTTAATGTACATCTAAATCTAAAACCATGCTAATGCCAAAGCAACACCTAGACAACATTGTTAGTACTGCACGTGCATCTGACTAAACCAACAGTGTATACAGCGCCTGCCTATAAGTTATGCACTATCCTGCTGCTGCCAATGACGAAATACGTATTCTCTGAAAATTTTCCATCCTGCTTACTGCTTGATATTAACTTAAATGTCACCTAGCCAACACACTAGATATGCAATAAACATAACTATCAAGTCTAAACGAATGTAAAAATTTTCCTAACCGTGATAACTTAAATCACGAGGTGCATGGAACCAATCCTTTTTAAGCGACTCAGTATTTCCCGCCGCACTGATCAGCTGTAAAGCACGGCAGTACCTATATCAGATAACTGGCATAAATTCACTTTGACGTCCATGCATGAAACACTTCTTTAGCTCTTAAATTTATTATCCTAAAGCACTCGAACACGAAAAATTAATTCAACACACAATACACAAACTGACAGTGTGGATAAGGCTTTTCTATTACTACGGGAAAAAATATTTCACAGTATTACGCTGTAAGAGTTTTGTCATTGCTGCTCCCATTTAATATTAGCATTAAAAGCATTGCTGTGCTTCCTACACAAAGTGACCTTAGAGACAGGCTTTAAAAGGTGTCATACTCTTCTTTCCTGATAAGTTTTTCGCTGTTATCTTTTACCCTCGTACGCCCATCGTTTGCACAGCATGGCCAGCCAGATTAACAGCTGACAAACATGCCTGTGTTACCATTTATGTCTTCCTTTCCTTCTTTCAAATAAAGTCTTGGAGCATTTCGAAATATACACATCAAGTTCAGTAGTGTAGCATTGCCAACTGCACAAACATTGATAACCTTCACACTACACAAGACTTCATGAGGGTCTAGTTGGCGCATACCGACAAAAAATTACTTAGCGCAAGAAAAACGCAGCACACAAGGAAGATACACAAGGGACAATCGGTTTTCCACTGTATCTCCTTGTGTGCTGCGTTTTTGTGGCCCGAAGTACTTCACACTATGGCCAACCAAATTAGCACTGCCTCTGTGGTGAGACCAAAAACCAAATACTTGCAGGTTCAAGCTCACTCCACACCTATTTCGTCAAAAGCACAGCATTTGAGTTTCTTATAAATTAGGTTGTTTACCAGGTATCATTCTAATGAAAGAGCTGAAAACAGAGCATGGTACAGCATGGAGTAGGTGCACAACAGCACGTCCTTTGTGAATTTGCGATGGAGTTATCCGGTGACCTGCGTGCTACTGCTTTCTGACGCCGCAGTAAATTCAATATTTACATTCATCAAGAAGCATGAATGTAGGAAGCTTACACGTGGGTTAGAGAAGTAAACCATAACAAATGACTAAAGATGTCTTGTCTTTGCCGAACACTGTTTTTTTAACTGCCATAATGTTTAATGGCTGCTTAGATTTTCTTCACAACTTCATAATAGTCTTATGCAAGACAATTATTTACGATTGTCCCTCTACCATCACGATGCGTTGAGCTGACTTGCGCTGATGTGACTGCATTAGTCGGGCACAGCTCACACATCTTCAAATTGCTGAGAATATTCACATGAAATCCAGGAAGGTTCCAGTGCTGATATATGTCACTAATTAAGTGACAATACCGTAAAATGCATGTGCTTCACCATACACGCTGTCACTTAGCAGATCACTGTCACATTCTGCCATAATTATATCCCTGCAGCAGAATTTATTCCCACTAGTCAATTAAACCCAACCTAATAACGTCATTAGACCATGGTGTGATGATGATAATAATGATGCAAAGGAAGGAAGGAAAATAACTTTGTTGCGATATTGATGCAAATGCTTTTTTTTGTCTTAGACACGGAAAAAAAGTGTAATGCAAAAATGTTATGGAAAAGCATTCTCACTAATATTCTGTGCCTCGATAAAATTTCCACAGCTGCACGGCGGAAGAACAAGGGCGCCCAGTGCACTCTGTATCCAGCGTAAATTCTGCCAAAACATGAGCGCCGGGTGATGCCACAGGTTAATAACGCACACAAGTAGACACTGAGACTGAAGAAAAGCACAAACACATCCAGTATGAATACTAATAATAGCATTAATATTGAGGGTTTCACGTGCCAAAACTATAATATGAGGCCCGCCTTAATGAAAACTTCAGAAGCCTGTTCTTTAACGTGCACTGACATCGCAGAGTACACGAGCTTCTAACATTTCGCCTCCATCGAAATGCGACCGCCGCGGCCGTGGTCCAAATCGCGACTTTCGGGTCAGCAGCCGAACACCGTAACCATTGTACCACTGAGGCGGCCATGAATGACAACTGAATCAAATGAAAACATAGTTGGCCTTAAATCACTTATTACGGCATGATAACCGCGGGCTTTCGCGTAAGTGTATATTTTCTGCAAAAAACGTACGCTGCCGCACTCACGCTTTATGGGAAGCAAATAAATTATTACGCACAAATTGACTTTATCGAGGCGCATGCGAGCTTCGATAGACTGGCCGTGCGACGTCTGTGCCTTCACAAAAGCTTTTTAAACGCGCATCAGGCATCACACGTATGTGCGCCTAACGTTATTTATTGTACCTTACAGGCGACACAGCATGCACTATTACACATCTGAACGACGATAGGACGCGAAGCAGAGAAAACAGAAGCACCACTTACCGTTCATATTCCCGACTGTGCCGAACCATGTGTTGGCCGGGCACTCAGTCACGCAGTTGAGTCTGCAGACAATCACAAAACCAACGCGCACACCGCACGGGATGTTGCACTGCTGTCGCTAAATGCGGTTCACGTCCAGCGTCGAGATCACAGTCGCGCACACACGTACACACGCCGCCGACGCAGCGAGCACTCACCAAACTTCAACAAGTGAACAACGCGTCAAAATGGCGAAGACAACGACGGGCGACGGCAAAGTTTCAGGGTTTCAGCCTTTCAGCTGCTTCGGGCGCGCGCACGTTTCTCCTCTCCCTGTTTCGCCGTTTCGTTTTTTCTTTCCTCGCGCGCGCATGCGTCGTACGGTTCTGTTATCGTGCTTCTGGCGTTGCTCTCTCGCCGTTTCGCAGCCGCTTGATGCAAGTCGCGTCTTTTTTTTTTTTTTCCTTATCGCGACAGCTTGGTTTCGGCGGCGTTGGGATGTTTGGTTTCGAGCGAAAAAAGTAGCTTCTACCGTGAGCAAAAGTTCGTGCTAGATGCAATTAAATATAGGAGCCAGAGGCGCGTTTGCACTTTGCAATTTGGGACGGTAAACCCCAACGATTAACTGATTAAAAATGAGCCAGTGGCGTACCAACTCGTTCGCGAGTGGGGGGCCATGCCTTCCTCACTCCTTTGAATATATATATATATATATATATATATATATATATATATATATATATATATATATATATATATATATATATATATATATATATATATATATATATATATATATATATATATAGTAGGAAGCACAGCAATGCTTTTAATGCTAATATTAAATGGGAGCAGCAATGACAAAACTCTTACAGCGTAATACTGTGAAATATTTTTTCCCGTAGTAATAGAAAAGCCTTATCCACACTGTCAGTTTGTGTATTGTGTGTTGAATTAATTTTTCGTGTTCGAGTGCTTTAGGATAATAAATTTAAGAGCTAAAGAAGTGTTTCATGCATGGACGTCAAAATGAATTTATGCCAGTTATCTGATATAGGTACTGCCGTGCTTTACAGCTGATCAGTGCGGCGGGAAATACTGAGTCGCTTAAAAAGGGTTGGTTCCATGCACCTCGTGATTTAAGTTATCACGGTTAGGAAAATTTCTGCATTCGTTTAGACTTGATAGTTATGTTTATTGCATATCTAGTGTGTTGGCTAGGTGACATTTAAGTTAATATCAAGCAGTAAGCAGGATGGAAAATTTTCAGAGAATACGTATTTCGTCATTGGCAGCAGCAGGATAGTGCATAACTTATAGGCAGGCGCTGTATACACTGTTGGTTTAGTCAGATGCACGTGCAGTACTAACAAAGTTGTCTAGGTGTTGCTTTGGCATTAGCATGGTTTTAGATTTAGATGTACATTAAAGAATCAAGGGTGTGCACTGTGGCATGCCTCATAACTATATATCTATATCTTTTCCAATCTAGCCCAAGTTTTAAAATAATTGATTTGGTTGAACTTGCAGTAAATTTTGAGGGTGAATGAATTATTTTTCTTGTAGGGGTTGCCTCCATCAAACAACAAGCAACACTGCACACTAGATATCGTACCTTGTTCTTTTGCTATGTGTATCAAAACATGGCAGAAATACATGGACAAGCAATGGGCTCAGTCTTTCTGTATCATATTGCTACATCTTTCAGATTTTATAATAAAAGCATGCTGCACTCGTTGGAGATCTCTCAAGGCAGCGTTTCAATTTTTTTATTTTTGTGATGTTTTTTTTCAAAAAAGTCTGCAGTAAGAGATGTCATGTTAGTCTTTTGTAGGGCATTCATTTGTATGGATGCAGAAAGCCTAATACAGTTCTTTATTTGATATCTTTTTTCAGGAAGACTAGACACTTCTGGCGAAGCAGCGAGAGTTCTGGCCCACCTGTTCGTCTACAGGACGGCCTGTTCTGCGAACACTCATGGGCCTTACAGTACACTATATTGACGATCTTGTACATCACTCAGCATTTAGGATTGCCAGCACTTGTACTCCTGCAGTGTGTTATGCACGATGCTGTGTCCGAACTTTCCAATAAGAGTACACATTTTGAAAATTTTATGTCTTGAAAAAGGATGTAAACTCATTTAGCTGACTGAACTTAATTCCTGGCTGTTTTACAACCTGTATTTATAGCCTGTTCAGTTTTTATGCAACCTCATGGCATATCCAGTCCTTGGCTCTGATGTGTCAAGCCACCACCAGTATTGATAGGCAATTTTTAATTTAAAACTTGTTATTGCCTAACGTAACTTTCCAGTCATGGTATTCGGATTCATTTTACATGAGGTAGTTTCGCATGAGACATAAATTCAGCTATTAAAGATGGTGAACTACTTTACCGGTAGCAAATGATGGCACGGCACTAGCTGGCATGAAAATATTATAACTGTAGGTCTACTACTTAAGCATAATAATCCGGCGAATCATGGTTGTGAAATAATGCCTAGTTCCCAAGCTTGATTTTATAAATTTGCATCATCATATGAAAATATGTGAACAAAGGCAAGCGTGTTTACAAATTTTGGCAGGTGTATCTATGGTCGACACCACAGGTCTTTATACAACAAAGTTGACTGCACAGTCGTGTATCATGTTTCACGCCTGAGGGCACACTAATGCAATATAAAGAAATTGTACACTACCATGCCTATTCCACAGTCGCATTTTTCTCAAAAGTGTTGTAAGCCTTCATTGACTTATCGAATTGCCTTCATTTGTAAGCAGACACCAAGTCCCTTGTGCATGCCGTCTGTTTGGATTTAAATGCATACTGGCATTGCTAAGTATATGTGTCGTGCCTTGTGATGTTTTTTTTCTGTACTTTCGGTTGTGCTGTGTATCGTGTTTCCTGTGTTCAATAATGAGCATACGTTCTGTACTGTAGATGAAAATGTGTATTTTTACATTGACATTATGGATGTTATTGTTTTGATTCCAATGAAGTACTACAATTCACATTTTTTGTATCAATTCATGTTTAAGAATTTCTAGTGCATTCAAACAAAAAAGAGCTTGTATTATGCAAAATAAATTGTTCAAACACTGACGTATAGATCAGTGGGTCTCAGCCACGTATGTTTCGAAAACCTCTTGTGGAATGAACAGTGGACGTGATGAAGGTAGGTGCCATAAATTAACTCATGTATTGTGAAATAGGTGCCCTTTATTTCACTGTGCGAAAGAATGGTCAAACTGAAGTGTCACGCCAGTTTGATCTCAACAGCTTGTCAATAAGTTGTGCGGTCTCCAGCCACATTCCACCTGTTTCTAGCTATGCTTGCTCCTCAAATATGCAAACCTGGGAACTGCATATGTCGCAAGATAACGGCAACTGAAGATCTGCAGCCATCTCATGGGGATGGAAAAACGTAAGTCAGCCCCGCCGCAATGCAAATCAGTTGTGCGGTGGAGCATACCAAAAATCAGACGGGGCCCCTTGTAGTGGACAGTATGCCTTGAAAAGGGGCGGTTTTATCTTTTGTTCGAGGGTGATACTGTAGATAATCCTTGTGTTATACCAGATGGACTGAACAGATGATTCTTGCAAAATATGCAAATAACCGACAGGCAGTGAACGGAAACAGACCAACATTCATCGAACATGGATGGGTTGATCATTTATTAACGGTAGCATATTTTGTATAGTGAGTTTGGCCGCACCTAAAGGTACACGAGGTAGTACGAGTGCTCGTGGCACCACTTGTGACCTGCTGTGACAAAAGATATCCTACGAAATATAAATAAACGTTATTTTTCAGAAGAACAGCTGTTTCACTGAGGCATACAATTACGCCATTTTTCTAGCAAATACTGCACAATTTCTTCAGGAGGCCCGCCAAATACACGCGGACGTTCGCAACAGAGAAGCGCAACAGTATTATCTTGTTATTATTAGGGAGACATTTCACTCTCGAATTAGTGGAGCTTGGTGCACGCCTACGACGTTCATTATAATGGCGCGCGACAGCACTGGCGTAGCCAGGGGGTGGCACACCGGGCACGTGCCCCCCCCCCCCCCAATTTTTTTTCGCCATGGCATACAGAGCGAAAAATGACCATTCCAAGGAGGCAGTGGCGTACAAACTCGTTCGCGAGTGGGGGGGGGCCAAGCCTTCCTCACTCCTTTGAATATATATATATATATATATATATATATATATATATATATATATATATATATATAGAGAGAGAGAGAGAGAGACGACAGAACTTCATTTGCGTTCAATTTGATGAGATTTTTTCATAAACAGAGATGGAATATTGTTAGTAGCGTTTAATAACATTACACAAAAAGTACAGTCAGCTTTACGTAGCATACACTGGGACAACCATACATAGATGTGTTAGGCATGTAATAGTATTAAAAGCAACACTTTTTATACATTACCCACACAAGTTTATGCATAAATGTAATATGTCGATGGCGACGTCCCCAGTAGTATAATTTCATTCAATGAAATTTCGTTAACGTCTAGGAGCTGTTCACGAATGTTCTCGTTTTTTAAATGTAGGTAACAGTGATTGCACTTTCTCTTTTCCGTAATTAGTACTACACTTCCTTGCACATATTCAGGTTTTCGTATCTTACATTTTGTCTTGTTTTCTCCTAGAAAAAATGTTATAGCACATTGTTAGTATTACTATTTTTAGATTACAATTATTTTTAACTTCTCAACCACAAGTTTTTTTTTTTAAGTAAGAATTTGTAGTATCAGGGGCGAAGTACATCTTTTATTCTCGCCATAGTTGCATTTGCAACATTGCGCGCCTCTGGAAACGATGTAAGAACAAAATTTCTTTGAAACAATGTGGGTAAATATAACGTTAAACTACTCCGCATTGTTTCCATGCGCATTAGTCGTTAGCTGTTTATTATTGGTCGAAATGTTCTCGGTCATGCACACAGCACCTGCTCGTAACGCGATGCATAAAATGACCCCATTATGATCCATCGCGTAATGACCACTTATGCACGACTATATAAAAAAATTTGGCAGATCCCAAGTGCCACGGGAATCGATGTTTTGCGAAGCATGCGGAGGCAAGGTGACTGGATTGTAATTTTTGTATTGAGCGAAACGTTACGAAATGACGCTAAAGATGTGTACAAATGTACGCACAGACATATGTTCAACAGTCGCATATGTTTTGTATAACCAGATGTTTGCAGTTGCGTAACGATGCCAACAGAAACATGGGTATTACCAACACCAGAAGCGGTAAGCTGATATGTAGTACTTGTGCTTGCGAGAATGGTAGCCCTGGATAGTGCTTCGTGGACAAACTACAGTTGATGGCACTTAATTATACAATTGAAGTTAACCCGACATGACGCTTACCTCATAGGAGTACATATGTAATATTTATAAAATTAGATAGCCGGCACTGCAACCGAAATTGACGTTTCAACAACATTACGCCTACACAGGGTCTTTTTCCAAAGGAGTTCCGAGAACCGGCGTGGCTCTGTGGTAGAATACTTGATTGTCACGCAGATAGCTTGGGTTCGATTCCTGCTGGGCCCCTGATATTTATTATTTGCATTCGTCGGGTCCACCCTGCCGACGTCAGTTTTTCTTAACGCTTCCACATTTAGATTACAAACGTCTGTCCTCGCCGTTCCTGGGTAGATATAAATTGTCAAGCACCTGTGGCGCGTACCCGCATACCGTGGCCCGTGGTATACGGGTATGTGCCACACGTGTCTGCAGGAAAGGGTTTGACGACGTATGCGACAGGATTTTCACGTTATTCATGTCATGACCAGCCAGACATATTCGTCAATACCTCTTACGCCCCCCGTATAAATTTTGGTCTACCCCAAGTTATGGAGGCGATCACGAGAACACCAGGACGTAGGCGGCTAGATAGATAGATAGGAACGCAAAAGTGCTGACAGTACGCAAAGAAATGATTCGCATTTAAAAATATGAGAATACACTATTTTTAATGCGGCCTGTTTTTAACCGTTGATTCTTCGCCACTTGTCAAAAAAATTTCGGTGTGTAATAAAATTGCGTGCTCGATTCGCGACGTCACAAATCTGTGAAACCAGGCGGTGTTAAAATGACGTGTGCACACTAAACAGCGCCCTAGTATGCTGAACAATACCTAAACACTTGGAGTAGCCGGGCAATGTTTCATTCTGAATGTAGTTCAAGAAGGCTGCCCACCGATCAGATTGGCAATGGCTACTTATAGCAGCTCAGCTGGCGAGACGGATTCATATGAGTGACATGACATGACAAGAACTTTATTTGAGTCCTGAGGAACTGATATTGAGAGGAGCCAGAGGCCCCCCCCCAGATCAAGTCGGTGGCTCCGCCCACGATGGGACCGGAAGTCGAAGTTCCGTCGCTATGTCGTGGGCCCTCTGGACGGCCTGGAGTTGGGAGTGGAGACTGTTGCTCCTCAGGAATTCATCCCATTGTTCCTTCGTGATGGGTAGAGAGGCATTAAGGGCTGAGCACAGCCAGAGCATATGAGCGAAAGAACATGAGCCGTGGCCACATTTGAGGCACGACGGTGAATAGTGGGGGTCTATCCTATTGAGGGACCGAGGAGTGGGATAAGAACGGGTTTGGAGAAGTCTGAATGTGCTTGCCTGGGGCTTGTTCAATTTGGGGGTGGGGTGGTGGAAATTTTTGCCTGGCCAAACGGTAGTGGGAAACAATTTCATGAAAAGTACATAACGGATCTTTAGAGATGTCGACCTCGTTACGAGCCTGGCTATGCGCGACAGCGCGGTACGTGAAATCGCGCGCTATTCGGTGAGCCTGCTCATTAGGGTTACATCCGAGCGGGTTAACTGAGTTGTCTAGATGGGCTGGGAACCACGTGATGTGGTACCCACCTTTGCTGCATTCCCGGATTCGTTGAAGTGCTTTGGTCACAATACGGTGCGCCTGTTCAGACACAAGGGCGTTCGAGAAAGATCTAACTGCCGTGCGCGAGTCCGAGAAGACAACAGCGGTATCTTTTGCGCTGTGAAAAGCCAGAGCGATCGCCGCTTCCTCCGCCACATGGGCAACCTTAGTGTAAATCGAGGCTGAATTAACCAGGTTGCCTCCCGCGTCCACGACCGAAACAACGTACTTATCTCCACCGTGATATCTGGCAGCATCGACAAAGAGGGCCTCTAGTTTGTGCTGATTGATCTTTTTAAGGATGGCCTTGGCTCTCGCCACCCTTCTACCCTCGTTGTGCACTGGGTGGATGTTCCGTGGAACGGGGTCAAACATGATGCGAGTTCTGATTTCCCGGGACAGGCGAACTGTCGTCGCCTGTTCATGTCTAGGCTGAATACCCGCTTCTGCTAAATGCTTGATCCCTGGCTGAGTGGATGAAAGTCTCGTTATTTGAGCCGCTGTGTGAGCTTCTATTAGCTCGTCGATAGTGTTATGGAGTCCTAGCTCCAGCAGTTTCTCGGTGCTGGTGGACTGCGGAAGGCCGAGCACGCGCTTGAGACCTGTCCTGATTAGGGAATCGAGTTTGGCTTTTTCCGCCTGAGTATAATAAATATTTTCAGTTGTAGTATAACGACGATGACCTGTTAGACCGCGTATTCAACTCTGTGAACTCATCGTTGCAGAGAGAAGGAGGGAGAGAAATAAAGAGAGGTGCACGTGTGTGCTTCTTTGCCGCCTGAGTTGTGTTTTGCCCTGTACAAGTCGATTCTAGATGCCTCAGGACCAAGTAGCCCGGCAGTAAATTCAGTCTCCGTAGTCCAGACCACCGTGGACCTTGGCAATTTTGCTGGTCCGGTAGATCGAGGCGAGGGAGAAGCATGAAAGTTGGGCTTCCCGATGTACTCAAGTCCACTGCCTTATTCCGCGCCTTGTTCCAAGCCGGCGCTATCGCTGCAGGCTGCCGTATGATAAGCAATTGCGAACAGTTTAATCGGAAACTAAAGCATAAACTTACGTCTTAGCTCCCCCCAATGTGGCCCAACTAAAACACTCAACACTTCTGCGCACTCATTGACTGATAACAAATTGGATATAGAGCTGCGGTACTGCTATTCCTTTCCGATCAAAGAAAATTAATTTCCTGAATCAAGAAGAGCGTTTGGTCGGTCCTTAAAACGTTTACTGGTTCCTGCCCATATTTTCGTCGACGATTCTGTAAATTTCAGGCCAGGCAGAGTAGAATAAATACAAGACAGAATGCTCTAACCTTATCGAGCCGCTACTCAGTGATAGCCCTTTCTGCAATGCTGCAGCACACAGCACGCAAACGTAGCATAGGCAGCCCCCACCGCAGAGAACCTACAGTGCGTGGTCGTGATACGCGGAAGAGCATCTATACAGCAGAAGCGAAAGACAAAATTCATTATATAAACAAATGATTGCTGTGTAGAAGTAAAACGTCTCCTCAGTTAGTTTCCCAGTGTGCAGCCGAAGTGACCACGGTCGAAAGTGGGGGGCTCCGCCCCCCTAACTTTTTTCAGTGGGGGGGGCTAGAGTTCCTCTTGCCCCCCCCCCCCGGTAGATACGCCTATGAAATGAGCATTTTATTTCTTGCGTGTTACGGAGGGGTGCACTTATGAGTGAGATGTGCGTGTTGTTTCGACTACTGGCGCTCGGCCCCTGACAAGCACACCCCTGTGCTTGCACAGAACGGTGCAGAACTGCCGCGGGCACAAATGCTTGTGATAACTCGCTTAAAGTACGAGCAGAGCTAGGTAGCAGATTATGGGACTACATGTTTACCAAGCCGGGATGTCAAGTTCGCCTTGCGCTCGCAAATACAAGTGTCAGCAAAGCTTGTCGAGCACAAGTGGTCGTGAAAACGCAGGTGTGATGTTTGGGAGCGCTGGGAGTGTTTCAGTACGAGTGAACATAATCGCGTGCATTTACGATCCCGGATTCCTTTGGGCATGTCAGCGGTTTTCGACACGACACGTTGAGGAGGCATATGTTTCGTCGTCCGTTCATCGAGAACCCAGACCGCTACGTGAATTCTAGCCCGGCCTGCGGCAGATCCACAACGGCTTTCCACGTCACGGTGGAGTGCGCCGAAAAATTGTTGCCTCCCCTCCCTGTCATCTTGCGTCCCTTCCGCACTAAAATGTGGGGTGATGCCCTCAGCATGCGACGGGCTTCTCGAGAGCCTCCAGGCGTTCAACGGGCCCGTGTCGCCAGGACCCAGGACGATCCCTCCCGCAGGATTGATTGAATGAATAAAATATTATTATCATAAAGTCAGGTTATTTAGTTTATAATTTTTGAGTGAGTTACGCTGTGCATCAGCGCGTGGCTTTGAAGCGAAGAACGGATACCCCGTGACAAGCCGCGCGAAATTATTAGTGGCGTTGCAGATGCGCACGAAGTTACAGTGGACGCGTTCGTCGGCTTGTCTGTCCGAATGGCCTTCCTCAGCGTCCCAGGTCAAAACGCAAGGAGCGCGCGCATTTGCTAGCAAAGGAGCACGCGAGCGTCTGCCGGTGGTTTAGGTGCCTGGTGTTTCGTAACCGGGCCTAGCCGAGCTATGCCGCAGCCATTATTTTAAAATAAAATGTTTTCTCTCTCGACTGAGCGACAGTCCGAGATACAAGACTGCGCGGACTTATCTTTGCAGCCTCTCCAATGGGGAGAATGGGACGAGTAAAACAAGCTGTGAAACAAGCTGTCATATGGTAAAGGAGTAAAACAGGCATTGAACTCTCTTGCGGTTTGCCGGAGTAAAACAGGCACTTTACTCTCTTTTTCCCAGAAGGAGTGAAAGCCCCCTTTCACTCCTTCTGGCCAGAGAGAGTAAAGTGACTCTCTGTAGAGAGAGTATAATTTCTTACTCTCTCTGCAGAGAGAGTAACAAAGTTTCTTTACTCTTGCTGCTGGAGTTTCAGTTTTTAGAGTGTAGTTGAATACACCCTTCTGCCCCGCGTCAATATTTTTTTTTTCGATTACACCCATTTTACATCGGTTCAACTCCTATATCTGTTTTTTTTATCAAGGTGAAATAGCAGCTTCAGCCCATTTTACCCCCCTGCTGAGGGATTTCGTATCTCGGGCTTGGGGGGGTAAAAGGGCATATCATCTGCTAAAAGCTCCCATGTGGGCTAATTCGAGTTTACAGTGTGTGCGCAGTGATGGTTGTGGAAAACGCGTGTATGCGTGGGTGTCCTTTCTGCGAGTTTGCTTGTTATGGTGAGCTTGAGTTTTGGGTTCCACCAGCCTTCTATTTTGGAGCTCAATTTTCACGCGTCTATACCTTACATGATGTAAATATGCTGTATTTAAACAACTTCCGCAGTCACGTTCATTTGTGTTCCAGTTTTTTTTTTTTTTGTCATCGAGAAAGTCTTGTTCCACGCTCATACAGTTGGTCATGGAAAAGCAAAAGAAAGAGTTGGCTTTTGTAGTTTTAAGCTTTCGCAGGGCTTTCAATGGATTTTGTTCACGAGTGGCGCAAGGCGTTGATGCGCCGCCTGGACCAGCAACCGGATGTGAGCGGACCAATCAACCATATTGCGGGTTTATGAAGGAGCTCGTCTCTCATTTTGCCTGTGGGCATTCCAGTAAAGAGGCGGCGGCCTTTATTGTCTTCGGGGTACGTGGCCATTCAAAGGACGAAAGCAGCAAACTGCGAACGCGCTGGTTCAGAGTAGTAAACATGAAAAAACGGCAACATGTGCTGCGAACTATACGTGCGGAGTGGCGTAGTCTCCTCCTGTCCGGACCTATGTTTGTGCCACGATTCGACTAAAATGCAAAGGAACAAAATGACACGTGCAAAAAATTTGTCTGCTTCGATAGAAGCGCCATCGAGAACCAGAATACGCAAAGAACGGCACGTCTACGCTGCCAGGGGAGAGCAGCTCGCTGAAGCGGATGTCGTCTGCTGCGAAAGACAGTTCCAGCCCGCGCGACCGCTCCTCGTCTCCACCTCTGCAGTCACATGCTCCCCACGTCACTGCACCTCCATTGGTTGACCTTGGGCAGGCGCTCTGCCCCGAGCGAATTGTTCCAACTCTAGCAATGTCGATCGCAACGACTAGCAGACGCTGCAGGAACCGGCTTTGGGCTCGTGCGACGGCTGCCGCTCCGCTCTTGGGGCAAAATCGCTGGCATGTGAAACGGGCTTTACGCGTCTGTGTGGAGCGGCGCACAATTGGCACAGTTCTTACGGCATTTACATCAAAGTATGGGACACATGGAAGCATGGTATCATGGAGCGTTTCCAAAGATCAATCTACAAGAGTTTCTAGACTATCGAAATGAGTGGAAACTGCTCCCAACTAAAATTATCGTAAAAAAAAAGGTACGAGAAGAACGCTATGCTTGAGAACACCCCCTCAAACTAACCGCGGAGGAACGGATATCGCTCAGCCTGAACGACATTTAAAAGGACAAGTGGTCTATGCCGTTAGCTTCTCAAAACTGCGATTCCGTGCTGGGACCTCTTGATCCAGCCCCTAACTATGACTCAACTAGAAAGCTAGTAGTCGATCCATATACCGGTCCCAAGTAAATGCCTATGAACAAGACAGATGGGCCACATCATTTCATCTGTAACTACACGCAGAAACCGCTAGTTGTCAACCGCCTAAGGGACATGAGTCCTCTAGAGCAAGGACGCTTCAACTGTTCAGTGTTCGGGCATATATCAAGGGGCTATCCAAAACTGAAAACGATCGCAACTCTAAAAGCAGAGCTGAGACGGAATAGCAGGCAAGATGCAGCGTTTGACAGATCCAAGGACCAAAATGTCCACTGCTTCTTGCGCACCAAGGAAGAGGCGCTTCCCATCGCGACAGACCACACAACAGAAGGTACAGAACTTATAACATGTGTCGTACAAACTGCGGACACTGGCTTGACCTGCCGCGTTTGGCTTCAGGACCTCCACATTTTTAGGTAAGTGAAAGAGCGGCGTTATATTTCTTGTTTTTGTATGTACGTACCTTTAGAAGAAAGCATGCACGTGACACCACTGTTCCGGCTTGTCTCGATGCATTCATGTATGGTGGAGGAAAACTATTGGAGAGAGCACCGCTGCTGTCGCGCGACAGATTTGAAGCAACGAGTGTCGTGCCGTAACGCTACTGACGTTACCCCTACTTCAGAGAGCGCGTTCATTGTAAAGCGGGAAAGTTATTGCAGCGCAGACGCACAAATATAGTCCGCAAATAACCTTCCCCCTTAGAGGCCACGTGTTGGGCCAGCTTTAGGAATTACAGAACCGTCAATAGATGCTCGAATTCCGCTTATGCCTGCTTGGTGTAGCTCTCTCCTGTAGTTTCTTCCTCCATGCATGCATAGCGTGCACCTGTTTTCTTCCTGAACGTGACCCATATCACGCTCCTCATTTACTATTCACGATACAGAACCGTCAAATACATTGTGAAAAGTTTCTGGGCTGGCCTACGTAGGCTTATTGTGCTGCCCTTGTGTAAAGTACTTGAGAATTTTCGCAGCGAATTCTGGTTCTCCTTTCATTTTCACGGCAAAACATCACATATTTCCAATGTAAATTATTACTTCCAAATTCAATGTGCATTTGCTTGATAGCGAAAGATTATTCGCGGAGGAAATGTTTAGCAATTAATTTTAAAATTTCGCGCCATTTCACTTGACTGCGAGCACGTGAGTGCGTGCTGTCGCATTTTTTTTTTCCCGAGACGGAGGGATCTCATTTTTTCCGGCATTTTCCGGCCAGGGCGGGACAGAAATTTGATAGCCGCTTCTGTTCGGCGAGCGCAGTCCGTATCCACCGCTGAATGCACGCAAGAGGGCGTATCTCTTCGTTGGACTGCGTCGACCCACTCACACTGAAACATTTCGGCGGGTAGACTTGTTCTTCTTTACTGACACTTTCGGGCGAGAGACTTTCTCCTCTCCTGCCACACGTGCTAACGACTCACATACCGCTCTTTCATTGCATTGCCCTCTCCCCCTATGGCACCCCACTCGATTGTTTGAATATCTAAAACAGTCATCAATTCAAATTGAAATGAAATAATACGAAAAGTTTAGTAGTGTCATATCGGCAGTAGAAGTAATTTTCAATAAAATATAATTCACATTTGACACGGCATGTGTACATCTCGTACACAGCATCGTTAAAATTAATGCAAATTAAGCTAAGCTGAGGTCAAACAAATGTTGGCTAAGACTTCGTATATCGTTAGTAATCTTATGTAACTTGCGGCCTGGGTGCCCTAATTACCTGAACAACTTATCCATATATGTAGGCAGTGTGTGTTCTCCACGACAGAGTGATAGTCAAGTTAAGAATTATAAATATATATTGAGGATCTTGCAAAATACCAGTGTTATTTATGTGATAAAAATGAAGCACTATAGTATGCTCGCGGCAAATAGGGATAATTTAACGTTTATAAACATTAAGCTTTATCTAAATTAAACAGAAATAAATTCTAGAGCATTTTTACAGATCGTATGACCATCGGTACGCTAAAGGAACGATATAAAATGCGCAGTAATTCGCAAAAATGCGCACGTATGATAAAATTCCATTACGTAAAATATTGCAATATATCAGAAATAGGAACGGTCCAAGAATGCTGTCTTGTGGCACACCTGAAGTGTCGTGTGAAGGAGGAAAAGAAAAATAATTTACTACGAATTCTACCCATTCGATAAAAAAGCGAATCCATATTACGGACAGAGAATCTAACTTACGAGCCTACATTTCAAGAGTCGAACGGTCATATGCTCCAACGTGAACATTTCGAAGAGTCTAGAGAAACACAATCAGTTTACACTTTAGTGAAAAACTTCCCTGAAGTTCGATAAGTCAAGAAGTATTTGTTTGCTGCTCTGGTAGGACATTTCAGGCAATCATATTTCTACCATTTAGCATTGTGCAACCTTTTGGAGGAATACAAACACGTTAAGATAGGCAAAATAGCAAAATTCTGCGTACAAATGGAAGCAGCGAATTGATAGGCGCTGCGTAACGGCAATACATGCATGCTCAACGGCAGGCAATTATCTTGATAAGTGACATCCTTCGTAATTTTTTTCACAAACCCGATCATCGCGCAACAACGGCCATTCATCGAATCATTTATATGAGTCGCCGTTTGACATGGGCTCTCCACGAACTGCAAAAACTGTTTTTGCTTATGATTTCAGCAGCTTCGATCTGAATTGCTAGCCATTATTCTCTTTTTTAAGTTCTGATTCGGTTCAGCTTTAGCAGCGTTCCTAGAATATCCCTTCGTGCTCAGGTTTGGTGTGGCACCCCACTTGGTACAGTAAGAAACTCTATTCGCGTTAGGTTCGCCTGTGCAGAGCCCATAACTGCACAGCCGTTTGGCAGAAACTAACGAACCACTACGTACAATATTTGCTATCTTGAGTGCCTCTGTAGAAGAAATGATGGGTATGGACTTATGTTGTTCTTGTTACACTAGAAACCCAATTTCTATTTTGTTGAACTCAGACTTTTTATTCTGACGCAAGCTTCTACTGCAAACCCAGGGAAAAAAATTAAGGTACACAATAAATGGTTTACGCGGTGGTGCTTTTAGGTGGTGCTCATAACATATAATATGTGTGTGTGTGTGTGTGTGTGTGTGTGTGTGTGTGTTTGTGTGTGTGTGCGCGCGCGCGCAACTATAACCAGATGCCCTTACAGTTAACCGTCATACAGTGTGTTTCCTTCCATATTTCCTTCATATGAATGTACCAAACCAAAGCTAATGCTTGCTTCAAATTGAGTAACGTACTCAACATAATTTTGAGTAAGCACACCAATTTTTCACTTATTATTGGGAATATATTGAGAAAAAATTTTTACTAAGTGATTCAATCTAAAGTAATATTACATATTTTAAGTACGCTTGGACAAAATAAATGCCGACTAACAAACACGACTGATGATGTGCTTGTGTAAAGAGAATTTATCTAAAGCCCCTTTCCTAAATCACGCTACTATGGGTGCAGTAACTTATGTGCTACTAAGCGCCTGATGAGCATTTCAGTACACAAAACATACAGCATACCAAGAAAGCTTGCGACGTCGACAGCCGAAACCAAAAAAGTTGTGCAAGGCTGCGTTTACATCTGATCAAATAAGCAGGCGAAGCGCGCCCAGCTGTTTTCTCCGATTTTTTTATTTTGTTTTCTTAGCATTCTAATAGTCTTCATTTTCTCTCGCCATAATTAATTGTGGACACTCAAAAAAGGCGTGTCCGAAGAACTAGTGTTCGGCACGCTTGGACTACAGA
Organism: Rhipicephalus appendiculatus; assembly: GCA_030522465.1. NCBI lineage: Eukaryota > Metazoa > Arthropoda > Arachnida > Ixodida > Ixodidae > Rhipicephalus > Rhipicephalus appendiculatus. The sequence goes on from JALIZH010027576.1 coordinate 19,495, forward strand.
TGATTGGCATACTTTACGAGGTGCAATGCGTAATAGGGAACAGCCATGTCAGGCCAAGAGTGTTAAGTTATGCAATGGCCATGCTGTTGGTATGACAGTGTACACCTTTTCGTAGAAAACGCTGAGGGTTTTGCTTCAGAAAGCTCGTCCTCGTCTCCATCATTATTGCAATGAACTTAATAACTGTAAAGGCTTATCCCCAACAGTGCTACTTGTACAAAAATCAAGTCTGTCGAAAGCTCATGAGGTTGTTTGTAGACAACTGAATTATTGAGTTATCATTGATGTGAGGTGCTTATTTTAGTTCAAAAGCACCTGCCTTTGTCCTTTTGCATGGATCATAATTGCGCAGCAGATATTTTGTCGTCAGTAAACAGTTTCAGTTGTTTTCTTAATTGGTTACATGGATTATTGTTGCAGGGTCCATCTGGAGCAGCTTCCAGGAAGCATCGATGGCCACCGTGGGAAAAGTTTTGAAAAGGTGGCTCATCGGTGTGAGCTACCGAGACGGTGGACGTAACAGGAGGCCACTGGAGGCAGTAGAAATGGAATGCGACATCAATGTATTCTCCTTGACGACACCACGTGTGGCACCTTGACCAAAAGTGTTTCATTTTTACTCAAACCGCTGAAAAATAAATTCAGGTCACTGAGAGAGAGAGATACTCTTTATTGGAAAAACAGAGATTTTTGCCGACGTCTATATAGCGGTGACATACTACTCTGTATAGGGATGGGGAAGGGGACTAAAATATTTCAGAAGAGAGGGAAGAAAAGAATGAGAAAAAAGAATATAAACAAATAAGAACGTTGCATGTGAACCTGATAAAAGTATTTACAGTTTGGGTGTCAGGTAAGTTAAGCTTTTCCTATGGGACTTATTCGATCATTGAAGCCGTTCGACAATTATATTTGTGTCCGTATGATTCTTTATTGGTCGAAGCCCTTGTGTGGTAGGGTGCCAATATACATTATAGAACATCAGCAGCAGTTGCATTTATCAATGTTAGGGCAACGATGTGTACACTCAAGTACAAGTAGTGCAAACAAGAGAATTTGAGCAAAAATATTTCCTTTATTATTAGTTCTCAACATCTGAAGCATTCCTTCAGCTAACATGTTTTCTTTTCCTTTGCCTCAAGCGTTGAATAATAAAAAAGCCTCAGTAGATTATTTCCAAAAAAAGCTGACCTCCCCTTTGGTCGAAGTAATATATACTGCATGAATTAATTTCAGAATATATAGCAGTGAATAACGGCAAAAGAGCGTTGGCCGTGCTTTGCTATCGATGGCAAGTGCTCAAGACGCGTGCGGCCCAAGGTAGGCACTGCCAAGTCCACGACATTGGCCCAACGTCGTTGGCCGACCAGATGCCGATGGCCGGAAAACAGCTCGACCACTCGCAAAAAACTACATCGGCCCGACCTAACTTGCCCACGTCGGACCGGCCACATGAGGACACTTGTCCTGTCTGTCGCACTTTCAATAATATGGAACCATACCAACTAGCCCAGCTGTCGATTTCGCTCACGATAAGCGCCTCAACTTGGTATCAGAAAGCTGGCTTGAACAATATCGCTGACGGAAGGTAGCAAACACGTGGCTTTGCTTCTCGCTTAAACAAGACTACTAAAGAACGCTGAGTTAAGGCAAGCTCCGAAACAAGATGCGCGAAAACGCAGCCCACACGCACCTACCAGCTACTGCAGTTCGCGGAACATTTATGGTAGAAGCTGTTATGCACTCACAATAGAGTTTCCTGGCGACACTGTCAGCGACAGCCAGCGACCAACGCAGCTGTCACACTCAATTAGAAAAAAAAAACAACAGCCGGGGTTTAGAGTAGGATTCGAACCCAGGCATGATGCGTGGCAGTAGAGTACCACAGAGCCATGACAGTTCTTGAGACTTCGGAAAAGACCCTATACTGGCGTCATGTCGGGCAACGAATCACGTTAACAGTTCCAAAATTGCATGCGACAAGAGTAGAATGGCATTCGTTGTGACGCCATGTGAGCTGCAATAACGTGTGGTTAGTTTAAGGCTACCTATCCATGACAAAGAGCTCTGCGACGGTTCATCATCATAATCATCGTAATCATCTGCCACAATATTAACCAAGTGTGCACTTATGTAAGTGACTTGTCTAGCCTGGTTCACGTTTACAGATGCAATGCTGTATTGTGTTCAGAATAGTATAAGATCGCACCAGGTGTCACGCCATGTGAATTTTGTAGCGAGTAGGTGGTTTAACGCTCCTTACCCCTTACAGAGGGCTCAGTCGTCATTCTTCATTATCATCATCAGCCACAGAATCCACAAAATGGGCAGCTATGCGTGGCACGTGTTACCTAACAGCCACGTAATGGGTGAATCGTGGCCCAGCAAAATGATCACTATTTATGGCGTAGTCTGTACCTCGCAACTGAACTTGAAGTAGGCGCCATGAGAGCGTTTGCAACAATAATTACGAAGGCCGTTCCTGTATCTTACGCTGAGACTGTGCTGAGTGTAGCGAGCAGGCATGACGATGATTTGTAATGGCCTTATATTATGTGAATGATAACGCACGTCGACCCACTCACGCGCTCAGCCATGTGTGAGCCGACCCATCTCACCTGTCGCCTTAAAGGGGCCATGACACGGTCACCCAACAATTTGTGGTTTTCAGTAAAAACTAGAAGTAGACCCTCTATTATGCCTATACAGATACGAAAAGTAGGCCGTAGAAGAATATTGCAGCGCAAAAAAGGCCCTTGAAGTCCCCGCCTGTAAATCCAGCCCACCGCTGGCGACCGCCATTCTGTCATGGCGCCTGTGACGTCACGAGCAGCAGGGAGCTGTGCCATCGTCTTCCACCACAGTTTTAGCCGCTGCAAATCGTTCAATTTCAGTGCCTAGCAGAAGAAAGCTCTGCTACCAGAAGAGGTAGCAGAGCGTTTATTCTCCATTTTTTTGCCACAAGGGCGAAGCAATAAATGCGACAGCAACAAATTGTAATGTCACGCGAAGAACGGTACACTGTAAACGCAATCGAGCCGAATTGGGCGTTTTAAGGGCTTAATACTACCTTCACTTGGGACCGTACTCCCTTAGGGAGTATTAAGATCAGGTGTAATAAAGTTCTGCGTCCTCAATTTTACTTCCTTGAGAAATTCTGGGGATAAAAGGTGGAAGAAAGGAGGTAAATTCACGATCTGACGCCATTTTGTCAAATGGAGTTCAAGGACAGAAAACTCCTATTTCACTTTCTCGGGCATATCTTCCCTTTATTTTATCCGAAGCTATAGTGCCTTCAGTGCTGGCGTGCATGTATGCAACTGCGCGGGCGAAGAAAGTGTTTCTCAAAGTGCCTAGTATATTAATTCATGAACGTGCTAATCAACGATTTCTTCGTCTCGTCGACTGATGCACATTGTTGTACGGAATGCACACTACCTCTGGTCTCGGGTTCACGATGCATTTCGACCACAGAATGACTTCACTTATGTTCTTTTACCATCAAATCGAAGTTAAACTAAAAGTAGGAGCGTGTACACCCTCGATGTGGCCTATCGGCACAGCATGCACAGTCAGTATACCCTTTTGGATGACGAATTGGGCACAGGCGGCGTGCCTCAACGCACGGAATAAGATCCGGTGTTGAAAAAACCCGGTGAAAAAAAAATAATAAAGAGAAACGAAAGAAAAAACGCGACACTCCTCAAGCGGATGCTCCGAAAGGGTCGACCTTCGAACGGCGGCGATAAGAGAGGAACCATCGCACGCGAGCGCGCGCGCGGAGGGGAAAAAGAAAGCAAAAAGAAAGAAACGCGAGAAGGGAATCGCGAGAAACGCGAGAAGCAACGAGAAGTTCCGAAATGACAGCGGATACAAGCGCAGGCTGGCCCCAGCGGCGTGCGCGAGTGATAGCGAAGCGAAGCCGTCATGGGATAACGTCGGTGTTGTGAAGGGCGAATTTCAACTATCCTGCTATGCGTCGATCATGTGTGCACATTTCATGCCGGCAGCCTTACTGTGTTCTCGTCGCGGGACGTGAATTGTGTGGTTTGACAACAGTGCAACATGCACTGCGTGTGCAATGGTGTGGCAATGGCCAGGTGACTCAAGCGAGCAGCAGCTGATGGGCGCGCCGCGTTCGCGGCACATTCAGGAACACAAATGGTACGTAATACTTATGTTTCCTCTGTTTGCGCGACCTTGTCGCTTAGGCCGCAGTAGGTGCTCTTCTGCACATTGCGTCGCGTCAAAAGTGCAATGAAAAGCGAAAAAGAAAGGTCATTAGGCTCACATAACAACGATGTGTGATACGTGTTTCGAATTGGCTGACCGCTTGGCGTGGCCAGCCAATTCAAGCGAGTGCGCCTTAAAACTGAATGTTTGTACGACATAATTTCCTTGCTTGCGATAAAGCATGAATGAAGCAGTGCTACCAGGGAGTGTACACTTAAGCAACAAAAAAAAAGACAGCTGTTATCACGCTGTCATGTGGTAACACATGCATTAAGGCCAGATTTGTTTTCTATTTATTATGTTCTCATGCGCAGATTATGAGCAAGTAAGAATAGTTTTTGAGGACAATTTTGCATTGTGCACTTTGTCCGTCTCCAACACAAAAAGTTAAATTGCATATCAAGGCGCATTTACATCATGAGCTTGTATACATTTAGCTAGAAAGAATAAGTCATGTTAATGACACATTATGATGGCCATATGATGTGTAAGACATGTGCTTAGTTACAGTGTGTTTGCTGAAGCACATGCATTTTATGGTATGGTCACTTCATTAGTCACATATCAGCACTAGAGCTTGCCAAGGTTACATGTGCATATTTATGGAATTTAGTAGATGTGTCACTTGTGCAAGGCTAATTTAATCACATTGATATAAGTCAGTTGAATCTGTTAAACCTCGTTGTTGAATCACCTTGTTCCTTCCCTCTGGTTATTTTGTTTTACTTTTTGTTGCCATAGTGTTTATGATCAGCACACAGTATTCTGACTGTTGACACAATTTCTGACAAGGTAAACAGGCTGGTACTTTGTCCACGTCTTCTGTTGTCGTCATTACAAGTGCACTGTTTAATTTTGCCATGAATCAATACCAAGTCGCCCAATCTTCAGTCCTAAACAGAACAACAGAACAGCTGTGGTTGATGAAGAAGCTAGTGTTCCATGTGTTGTAAGTGATAATAACTGTTGGTGCGTAACATCCCAAAGCCACCACACGATTATGAGAGGCGCCGTAGTGGAGGGCTTCGGAAAGATAGACCGCCTGGGGCTCTTTAACACGCACCTAAAGCTAAGTACGTGGGCCTCAAGCAGTCACGCCTCCATTGAAATGCGTTTAACTCCAAGGTTAATCATACTAAAATTTGCACCCCCTTTACACTACAATGCTAACTTCACTGACAGCTAAAACTACTCGAATGATGGTACACAGGACAAAAGTACACTTCTGGTGCTCTTTCGCATTTCATTACAGTTGTGTACTTTTTGCCCTCTGTACTTTAAATGAAAAGATCACAAGAAACTACTTAGCAGCATCTCACTATTGCATTTGTTTCGTGTTCTGTTTAAAGGTCTGCAATAGTATAGTCAAGTGTGAGTCTTTGCCAAGACATTAATATTTCTGGATATGGAAAGCTTAATGGACTTCTTTTCTATTATTTTCAGGAAGACATTTCTGGCAAAGCTGCAAGAGTTGCTCACGCACTTGTTTGTGTACAAGACACTGTATTATGGGAACACTCCCCTGTGCCTCACTCTACACTAACGAGGACCTGAAGTGTAATGCAAACCACAGAACGATATACACACTTAGTGCGAAAAAATTACAAAAATAAAGAACCATGCACTCACAGAATGAGTATGAACGTGACTAAAAACGCCATACACGTGTTAAATTTCAGTTGCTAGTACTGCGTTATCCTGTTCCCTTCATTTCTATTTCTATGTGTGTTGCTGTTTTGTTTTCACTCTTTGAATGAACTCAATTCCTGACTGCTTTACAGGCTCTATAGATTCGTGGTCAAATTCTATTCAACCACATGGCATAGCAAGCCCTAGGATTCGTGGCTCTATAGATATGCCAAGCCACCAGCCACTACTTGTAGGAAATTTTTAATTTTAGGCATGTGATTGCTAATTTCAAGTTGACTTTGCAGCCATGGTTGTGGTATTAACTTTCACTGCGGTAATTATGAGCAAGCCATGAAGTGAGGAATTAAAGATGAAGAACTTTTTAGGTTGCAGATGACAGTGGCTGGCATGGGAATATTGTAAACATAGCTGTAGTAATTATGTATAATAGAAGTATTGGTTATTGCAGTTGTGTGATAATGGCGACAAATTCCCAAGTATATTTCTGGAAAACTGCATTCATTTTCAGATATTTGTGAGTAAGTATGTGCAGCCAGCCATATATGAATGCAATGTTGTCATTTTGCTGCATAGGTCGGCACTTTAAGGGAGTACTCACTCAAACTCACTCACCACAGTTTTTTCAGCCTTCGCACTCACTAACGTTCACACTCGCGTCCACTCACACTCATGAGTACTCACTGACGTTCACACTCACCTCCACTCACACTCATGAGTACTCACTCACGTTCACACTCACGTCCACTTACACTCACGAGTACTCACTCATATCCAACTCACCACGTTCAAATGAGTGTGAGTGAGTGTGAGTTGAGTGCACTCATGAGTGAGTGTGCTGAGCTCCATAGGTCGGCACTTTAAGGGAGTACTCACTCAAACTCACTCACCACAATTTTTTCAGCCTTCGCACTCACACACGTTCACACTCACGTCCACTCACACTCATGAGTACTCACTAACGTTCACACTCACGACCACTCACACTCAGGAGTTCTCACTCACGTTCACACTCACGTCCACTCACACGCATGAGTACTCACTCATACTCAACTCGCCACGTTCAAATGAGTGTGAGTGAGTGTGAGTTGAGTGCACTCATGAGTGAGTGTGCCGAGCTATGTTTTGCTGGCATGGCTTAACGCCTTTACAAATTGTGGTAAGTCGATCTACAATCAACACCACAGGTCTATTTTGGACTTTTCTGCAGAAAACAGAACTGTATGATGATGTGTGGCATGTTTTGATGCCATAGGGCAAACTAATTCAATTAAAATCTACAACATGCCTCCCTGCATGGTTGCATATTTCTTAGAAGTAATGCTAGCCTTAATGTACTAGCTTAGTTGCCTTCATGTGCAGGCTGACACCAAGTTCCTTGTAGATCCCATTTCTCTGGATTGTGTTTACCTACTAGCACTGTGAAGTGCACATGTCAGTGTGCATTATGATGAGATTTGCCACACTACTTTCATGTTGCTTTACTGTTGTGAATTATATATAGTGCTTGAGCTGTACTGTATACGTTCTTAGTGTTTTGTATTGGGTGTAGGTTCTGCGCAAGATAGAAATATACATATGCTTACACTGACATGAGAACTGCTACTGTTTTGATTCCAATAAAATATTGTGAACTCTGTTTTTCTTACCATTCTTATCACAGCTGTTTCGTTGAAGAAGACGGCAATACTACATTTTTTTATTCTTGCTACATCATCTGTGCAAGAGGAGTGCCGCATACACATGGACTTTCACAAGGGCGAAGTGCATGTGCATTAAGCTTTTTTATTTAACGGGAGACCTGTCACCTCTAATTTGTGGTGGTTGTACTTAACACTGGGGCATGCTTACGCATTCGCTTTAATGCATTTGTGTGATGTTTAACAATGAAGGTTAATTAGTAAGACTGTAGGTAGTCTCCGAGTGTGAAAGCGACTAAATACTGAATTTGAGTTAGAGAATCACTGTGTGCCCCGCGAAAGTGCGAGTTGCGAATAAGTGCTAATTGTGGATGCAGATTATCGTTCAGCTACTCTGAAGGCGCTGCTGCACCTGCGTTTGGCTCGCGAGTACGCGCGCAATAAATGCACGTAGTGTAGGCGCGTTACAATGTCCTTGTAACTCGGGCATCTGCATAGGCGTGCACACGGGGGGAGGGAGTCTGCCTCCCGTGCATTGACTTAATAGGGAGAGTGGGCGCAGCGACGAGCCTTCGTCCCCTCGCCCCCTTCCACCTGAAGAGGCACCCTGCGCACGCTTGTGAGCATCTGCGTAACTTTTATATGCTATGGGAGTCGTAGCGGTGAGCGCGCCGGTGGATGACGAGAACGATGGACACAGGCACGCTCGCGGCTCGCGCTTAGGGGCCGCTGACAGTCAGTCGCGGCAGAATTTTGAAATGATAAAGATGTGTTGCTCAGTGTTTCGTCCTCGTCTCTGAGGGCTTCCGTGCGGCGGAAGGCACAGACCCCATCAATGGAAACACAGGCGGTCTCGTACAGCTCAGAACACGCCCCTGCCATGGGACGCGTGCAGCTCGCGGCAGAAACGACAATAGCTCCACATCATACGCCCATGGAATGCACATATGTTCGGCCATCTGTGGATACCTTTTGTTACTCTGGTATCCACGAATTTCGGGCGAGTGAAACGGTGTCGAAGTACTCAAGAGGGCACACGTTTACAATTTTTCTAGCGGCACGACACCCCGAACCGAATAGTTCGAAGCTGAAGGTGTTTACCTTGGCCTTCGTGACGCCCCTGAGTTTATGAACTGGCCATGCGAAAGCGCTAACAGATGCCGATGCTACGAGAACAAAAGTTAGAGGTGTCGCCGACGGGTTAGTAGCCGCTTTGTAGATATATACCCCCCGTGAAAAACTACGCAAGCTAGTGGTGGCGCTGTGGTGTAATGGATATGATGTTAGCTTTCTGTGCGTGTGGTCGCGAGTTCGATTCCTGTGTCGTGCGTGCTTGTATACATATGTCATATTTGTGCATGAATACATAAATGTCCATTTTCTAATATGTCCTAGCGATGAATAGTTGCAAGAAATGTCCCGGAAACGCTAGTATAGTGCCTGAAATACCTTTTTTTTTCTCGCCCTCTCTCGTATAAAGGGGCGTTTTAAAAGCTCTCTAAAGAAGTAGAAATACTTCCAATGATCTCCGTTCAAGCCCCCGAAATGAGTTAAAAAAACACCAAAGTTACCTCCTTAATTCCCTCTTTTGACTCCGTTTACTTCGTAAACAAACCTTGTTAAGCCTTCTGCACCGCAAATCGACTGTGTATCTCGAAAACGGAGCTGTTTTATCGGCAGTATACGCTTAGCGAAGCCTCATTACTCAAATCTAAATCAAATACCAGCATTATTTGGGGATGAATGAGTTTAATAATGCAGGCCGACGGCTAGAAAGATTCGAAGTGGATGGCTGTCGCTTCAACAGGCACCGCCATCTTGCCCTGCGTACCCCCCCCTAAAACCTCCTTTGATAGGGGGGTTTTGCGTAGTACCTTTAGGATGCATGTTAAGAGCCGGGCCCAAAACTCCCAAAAGGCTCAAACCCGTTTGCTGTGTAAGCAGATCGAAACTTGAAGCCCGCGCCTCAACCAGAAAGGACGCACGAAATGAGCATACACCGGACGAGCGCAGACTAACAACTGTCATAGCTTGTCAATTACAGCACACTGCTCGAACATAAAGAAAGACGCACGAAATGAATGCACAAGTGTCGACAAGGCGAGCGCGATCAACTCTCATAATTGTTACTTCGTGCATGAGCTGCGCGCTCCTTCCGGAAACGCGGCCGCGGCGGCGAGCCAAGTGACCTTCGTGCACTCCTTGACCAATGTAACTTAGAAGCAAACTTGCGGTGGAACCACAAGACCAAGAAAGTAACAGCGCAAAAGGAACAAGGACTAGGAAGAAACGAAGACCACGGGACAAGCGCTAAAGCACAAGACGTACCAAGCGCCCCAGCCACGAGACAAGCGCGCGCGCACGAGCGACCACGCGCTGTGGAGGCGGGCGTGCATCCCAACGAGAGGGACGACGACCTTTGGAGCGCGCCCTCCGCGCCACCTTCGCGCGATCTCGCTAGTGATGACGAAAACGCCCTGAAGTCGCCCAGCTCTCAGGACCACCAACGGTATATGGTGTTATTAATAGCTCGCCGTTAAAGAGCTTAAGAACGTGCGCTCGGTGGCCTAGTGGTTTCGCGCCGCGCTCTGCGGGAGTGAGATGTCACAGGTTCGACACTCGGCAACGAAACTGTCTCTACTGGCTTTTTCTTTGCAATCTGTTAGTTTATATTTTATAACGTCATATCCGCGACGGAAATACATCAGTGGAGCCGTGGTGGACCCCGGCATAAAACACTTTCATGTGAAAAAAAATTACCTGGTGACATTTCCCTTGTTTCCCTCAATGACGATAGCCAAACTACCAGTTTCCGCTGGAAAAGGGGAAACAAAAACAACACCATTAAGAAATTTCATAACCACTTGTGTAAGAAGGATTTTCGGGCATCAGTGGTTTCGCACGATGTCAGACAACACTTGTGCGCATGCCTCATTGATCATAAGTATATGTTTAATTGTCTTTGCGCGAAACCGCGCATGGGGGATCAAGGCGTTGCTTGAAAGCGTGAAATTTTCATGAATGCTTTCTTTTAGCACGAAGCTGAATAGGCAAAGGGCACGTGTTTCTTTATAGCTCCTTGTTGCTAAACTGATTCACAACGTGTTCCCCCGTTCATGTCAACGATATTAAGTATACTTATGGATCAGATGGTGCGTTTTTTTGCGTGTATAAGGTATGTACACTTCTCAGCGGCGCAAGGTATATTAAATCGCCATAATGCATACAGATACAATGAAGCTAATAGACGTGCCCACACGGTCATCACCTATTTGACAACAAATTCATAAGGCCTTGGATACGGAGCTATCCTTGAAGCAAAGTGCCAGAAATATGCGTCTTTCCGACCAATTCAGATTGTTGTATTCCATTAAAAATTGCGTATTCTTAACTAACAGAGCGTAACCCATAGGCACATACCTCAGCAAATGTGACCGTTCAGAGGAGCAGTAGGGTTTTAGCAACAGCGCGCATTTTCGAGACACACTGTGGCGAAAACCCTGGCATAGCAAGTACTCAGACAACGAGCTTGGAGTGATGCGGTGCCCTTGCGGGTTCGTTTCTCGGTGATATATATTTTGTCCCCCTGAGCTAGTGCATCGCCATCTACGCAACTGCATTGAAGTAAGGCAGATTGTCAACACGTGTGCATCATGGATACTGCGTCACGGAAAAGAAAAAAAAATGTAAACTGAATGTTTAAACTAAAATATTTAAGCTGTGCAGTGCAACCACAGGAAGAGGAATGTACGCGAAAAAGAAGTTATTCAGAATCTGGAGGCAATAGGTACACGTGCTTAACCTTCCTATGGGGACGCTGACTACATTTTCTCTACGTTTGGTTTCCGCTGATGAAAACCTAGCAACGAAAATATTCAATGCGCAAACAGGATGCTAGATTTAAATAAATATATTTCGGCAGATAGAAAAATTTTGAGATCTTACGCCGACTCAATTTAAACGGTTCAACAACCGTAGTAGCCCAGCAGGCTGAGGTTTTTCCGCACTTGGCTCGATGTCGTGGGTTCTATTTCCTGCTTTGACGCTCACACTTCAATGGCAACAAAACGGAATGAATTCGATTCTGGATCAATTCTGTGCTTCGATTCTGGTTTCACTAGAATCTGATATCGTCTAACTTCAAAGTGAATCTTGAGCACTCCACTAGGCCGCGCCTGAGGATCTTGCCTCGATCTTGGAACGCATGACAGGAGAAGTTCATTATGCAGTATTCAGCGCACGAGTCTCTTTTCCCATCGTTATAAGGAACCTTTGTTAGAAGGAACCTTCTAAGGGCACGCTGACTACAGTATCTCTGATTTTCGTTTCCGCTGATCAAAACCTGCAATGAAAAGATTTATTGCGCAAACAGGATGGAAGATTTAAATATACTTTTCGGCAGATAGAAAAATAGAGCCCTTTCGATGACTCAAGTTAAGCGTTTCAGCAACCATAGTAGTCTAGCAGGCTGAGCCTTCACGCCACTTGGATCGAGGATGTGGTTTCCATTTCCTGCCTCGACGTTCACCCTTAAATGGCAACGAAACGCAATGACTTCGATTCTGGATCAATTTTGTGCGTTGATTTTCGTTGCACTAGAATGTGAGGTCGTCTAACTTGATCCGCAGTACCCCACTAGAGCGTGCCTGATGACCCTGCCTTGATCTTGGTACGCAGGGCATTAGCAGTTCAGTTCTGCATTTCCTTGAATGAAAAGCAATAAAATTAACATCTGCATAGGAAGCATAAATTGTATACTTTCTTCTGTTTATTCTAAACTTGCGTGGAAAAGAAAGTGAACCAAAGAGGGCGCAGCATTGACGGGCCAGTAAATAATTTCAACCAAGGCGGGAAGCCGGTACAAATTTCCTGTTGCGAAGTCAGTGAACATTATTTCACATTCTCTCCCTCTTTTGAAACATATTCATTATTATCGTTCGACATCTGTGAACGAAGCCAATGAACACCGGGTACCGTGTAGCTTAGCAAGAATCATAGGGTTTCTATACTGCGTATATATCTAAAGCGAAGCGGCAAGACTCATTGGAAGCAGTTCCCATTCTTCTGACTGCGTAATACACTTTCTAAATGTGCAGTCGCAATGTACATTTACATCAATGTACAGTTATATCACTGTGGTACGGTTATATCAATGGCCAACCGTCGTTTCTTGAGCAGCACTAAATGTTATCTTTTATGCTCAACGTTTTCGCCATTTCCATTCAAAGGAAAAAAGCTTCGATATATTGAATATCTATGAATTTACTGAATAACTTTGAGCGCCAAGTCAGCCAAAAGGGCACATTGGCAGGAAGAAGTTTAGATGTCTGAAAAATTTGAGAGTCAAAAACATACAAACAGTAGAGCTACAAGATACATGCAGTAATTTAGAAGGTTTGATGTAAAACATTAATTCGGTGCACATGAACGCCCTACTTTTTTTCCGTATTAATGTGAACTCGCATATTTCATAACCAATTTACAACGTATAAAGTCTGTTACGGAAAGCCGGATGTCACTGAAACTTGGATAGATTGGTAGCACAATATCAGTGGCATTGAACTATCACAGATGTGGAGTGCTTGTGGTGTATACCTCGCTCTATCGCTTGTTTTAAAATATCGAGTGTTCCTGTGTTGCGGTAAAGACAACATGGCAACTTTAAGGCGACTCGCGGTTTTCTGTAAGGCATTCTCTTAAGCAGATACGTTACAAAATTTCGTCTTGCGCGTCTGCCAATGTAATTAAACCAAAATACAACTTCATTTTCTTTTTCACCAATCACACAAACATGAGCACTTATTTCTAAAGGCAAAAAGCCATGACGGACGATTCAACCCGTGAAGATATATATACAGCGCCTGTTTCTCCTCAAAATCACCGTCTCTAGGATTATCTTTAAGCTGCTGTATCGTCATTTAGACGTCGCCGCAGTGTTCGGCATTACGAACGCATGAACAGATACCTAGCAATGTTGATGTCACTTCTGTTGATTGAAATTTGCTGCACTGATAAGTGTTGCAAAAAGTTCCACGCTTCAATGTCCCTGCGTAACGAACATTTATTATTCGTCACCCACTTTGTCTGTCTAAGCAAGACTGCTTTTATGAGAGTGTGTCAAACTTGACTGACAACTCATGACATAAGTAACATGACGTTTCAGTCACGTACGTCATGAAACCCTTTAGCATAGTCACGTGCGGCGCAAAACGGCGTACCATGATCCATTGTTATTCACACTCTATATCAGCGCAGGTCAGTGTAAATGGGCATTCAAAACTCTATTACACTTTGCGTAGATGAAGCAAGAGAAAAGGCATGTCGTTTGTTATAGTTCACAATTTCACCGTACCACACAAACGCTTAAGAATGCACTCCTGGGACTCAATCAACGATAGTATAGAGTTGCCTGTCCGCGCAGCAATACGTCAATGAACACTCGTACACTTTGTTTGAATAACTGACACCTGTGCCGCTACGTCTGATCTTAAGCCACTGTTTAGATGTCAGTCGGGTCAGCGTGCCTGGGAAGCCCACGAATGCACACAAGCACTCCATTTACACGAAGGCTTCAATCCGCCGCGTAAAACTTGATTCAGAGTGGTGCATAAACAGCTACCCCATGACTCTTCTGCATAAAAATGATTCCCACAATGCGTGGGATCTGTCAGAGTTTTGTTCTTCTTGATACTTACAAACTGCTTTAAAAACATTTGCAATGCCCTCCATGATGCGCGGCATAAAAATTAAACAAAGATTAGACACACTTGTTCAGCCCGAAATACGCTGTTGTCAAGGTTGGTTGTCGTCGTCCAACGCACCAGAAATTCCTCCGCAATGTTGCCAAATTTCCCTTTTGAGAGAAAGAAAGAGTTGCTGAAATACTGATGTTGCTAGCCAGTGCAAGCGTACTCCACTTTGGGTCCACTTTCACCCAGAAATGTGTATTAAAAATTCGGCAGATTCCACGTACCTTGGGAATCGATGTTATGCGAAGCATGCAGAGGGAAGGTGACTGTGTTGTAATGTTTTATTCAGCGAAACGTTACGAAATTACGCTAAAGATATGTACAAATGTTGTACGCACAGACATATGTTCCACAGTCGCATATGTTTTGCATAACAAGTTGTTTACAGTTGCGTAACGATGCCAACAGCAACATGGGCAGTAGCAACACCAGAAGCGGTAAACTGATATGTAGCGCTTGTGCTCGCCAGGATGGTAGCCCTGGACACTGAAACATATATCAACTTCAGTGGATGGCGCTTTATTATAATTGATGTTAACCCGGCGTGACGGCTGTATCATCATATGTAATATGACGGCTGTATCATCATATATACATATGTAATGGTTATAAAATTAGATAGCCAGCACTGCAACGACAATTGACGTTTCACGAACATTAGGGTCTATTCGAAAAGCAGTTCCGAAGCCTGGCGTGGCTCTGTGGTAGAATGCTTGATTGCCACGCAGAATGCTTGGGTTCGATTCCTGTTGGGACCCTGACATTTATTATTTGCATTCGTCCGGTCAACGCTGCTGATGACGTCAGCTTTTTTAACGCTCTGGCGTTAAAAGTACCAATGTTTGTCTCGCCGTTCCTGGGTAGTCTAAACTGTCAATCACCTGTGGCACATACCCGCATACCTGTGGCACATACCCGCCCCCGTGGTATGTGCCACAGGGTTTGCCCGAAAAGTTTGACGACGTACGCGACGGGATTGTCATTATTCATGTCATGAAAAGCGAGTCATTTTCGTCAAACCATCTTATTCTCACATACTAATTTTTGGTCTACCCCAAGTTAAAGGGGTAATCACGAGATCACCCAGACGTAGGCGGCTAGATAGATAGATAGATAGATAGATAGATAGATAGATAGATAGATACGCAGATGGAAACGCTAAAAGTGCCTGCAGTACGCAAAGAAATGCTTCGCATTTAATAAGTAAAAAAAGTGTACTGTCAGTACCGCGCCGTGAAAGCCAGTGAACAGCAATGTAGTATAATTTTATTCAGACACTCGTCAACAGCGAGAACAAATCACCGTTGTCCCCATCCCGCGAAATGTCCATCCCGAGCATAACGTGGGTAGGAGACAGGCCAGGGGGCAAAGGTTCTTCTATAAAAGGCTAACGAACACGCCTGGGACTGTTGCTTCGTCGATGCGGCCCAGTATCCCGAGGGGAAGGCGTATGTGGCAGTGAGCATCAACCACGAGGGCAGTATCACAAACTCGACAACGGTTTGGACGACGGAGGCTGAAATAGCGGAGCAAGTGGCGATTGTGTTGGCCTTGCTGGACAACAGGAGGTCCACAATTTACAGCGACTCGAGATCGGCGGTCAGAGCATTTGCCAAGGGCACCATCTCGAAACCGGCTTTGCCGGATCCTTCGGGACAAGGAGATTGAGCAACACACACTCGTTTGGTTCCTAGCGCACAATGGACGGATTGAGGGAGCCCCGCCCAATCTCAAGGAGTCAGCCCACATAGCTGTGCGAGGACTAGTAAATCGCTTAGCTATCGGGGGGGCGCGGCGCTGACGTTTTGGAGAATCGGGACCCTCCGACCTCGTATAACGAACTCGCAAAACATTTTTACCTGGCGCGGAGACCATACCCTCCACCCCCACACAGAAAATTAAGCAGACCTCAGGCTCTGACATTCAGGCTACTTCAGGTCGGGGCGTACCCTAACCCCGCGCTATTACACAATATATATATCCAGAAATACAGCCAACTAATACATTTTGTTTATGCGCGGATATAGCTAACTTGGAACATATACTGTGGCGGTGCCCCGCGTTACGCTGCGTTGAAGTCATCACGCCGTCCAAATGGGAGGCTGCTTTTACCAGCTCCGGACTCGAACAACAGTTATGGGCAGTCCAA